>JALXJV020000024.1:13217165-13366374 GCA_024633595.2 Lepomis macrochirus | reverse complement strand
GTGAATGAAATCACTCCAATCCTATTGGCTTAGGGAGAACGGTAGCATGTGACGGCGTAACTGCATGATATAAGCACGCCGCACATAGATACGCTAGCTCTTTACTATGAAGCAAGGCACTCCAGGCGGGAGAGGAGCGGCTAACCGACGCAGTGTCTCGCTCCCTTCGGGGAACAAGGGTTACCTACGTAACCCGAGACGCTCCCTTCGAGGGGAACTCGAACCGCGCCGGTGACGCACACTATGGGAACGAGATACCCACTATGCCGCCGAAAGCCCCGCCTGCCCTAGCTGCAGGCAACCTGAGGGCACGACTCAGAGAGAGAGCGCCTGGTGCCGGGTGCGGAGGGAAGGTCCAGACTATAAAACCTCATGAAGGTGTGAGGAGTGGCCCAGCCAGCTGCATCACAGACCTCCTGAAGAGATGCCCCAGAGAGGAGAGCCGTGGAGGCTGCCATACCTCTCGTGGAGTGAGCCCCACGGCCATAGGTGAAGGCAATCCGCGCACCTGATAGGCCAGGGAGATAGTCTGCACGATCCAATTGCTGATAGTATGCTTGGAAGCGGGAGCCCAGCCTTGGGGACCCGAAACACACCAGCAATTGGTCTGCCCTCCTCCATTGAGAGGACCTCTGAGTAAATATACTCAAAGCTCTGACAGGGCAGAGCAAATGAAGCCTCTCATCTTCCTCCGCCACATGAGGTGGAGGATGAAACGCCTGCAGTACCACGGGACCCCTTACACTGGACTGCACCTTAGGAATGTATCCCGAAAAGTGTGCAGGATGGCACTCCTATTCCTCGGGCAAACTCCAGGCATTGCGGAGCCACTGATAGCTCTGGAGGTCCCCCCACCCTCCTCAGAGAAGTGATAGCGAGGAGAAAGGCCATCTTAAGGGTCAGGTACTTGGCCTCAGCCGACTCAAGGGCTCGGCAGGGGCCTCAGCCAGAGCTTCGAGCACCACTGCCAGGTCCCAGGTGGGAACTCTAGGGCGAAGTCGCAGGTCTCATCCTACGGGTCCCACGGAGGAATCGAACCACCAACGGGAGCTTTCCCAGAGACCCAGCCCTACCAAGGGTGTGGAAAGCCGATATGGCTGCCACATACACCTTGAGGGTGGATGGGGAAAGGCCCGCTGAGAAGCGGTCCTGCAGAAACTCCAGTACCTGGAACCACGGGCAGGTAACTGGGTCTAGCCTCATGCTCTCTGCACCATGTGGAGAACACCCTCCATTTGATGCCGCACATCCTCCGTGGTGGATGGGGCCCTGGAGCTAAGGAGTGTCTCGACTGCTCCTGTCGCCAGGCCCGCCTCTAGGTACTGTGCCCCTCAAGGGCCAGACCCACAGCTGCCACAGGGCGGGCGAGGGTGGAGAACCCGCCCCTCCCCGGACAACAGGTCTCTCCTCAGAGGGACCTGCCATGGCTGACCTTCTAGGAGCTCCAGCAAGTCCGAGAACCACACCCGGTCGGCCAGAACGGCGCTACTAGCAGTAGTTGAATACCGCCCTGACGGACCCTCTCCAGGATCCCCGGAAGCAGAGACACTGGGGAAACGCTGCGACAGACGTAGCCTCGCCACGAAGTGTACCATGGCGCCCAATCCTAGTGGGGCCGGTGGTGTCAGGGAAAACCACAGGGGACAGTGCGTAGTCTCTTGAGACGCAAACAGATCCACATCTATGGGCCCGAACCTTCCGCGACAATGCCTCCACCACCTCCGGTGGAGTCTCCATTCCCCGGCCTCAGCCCCTGTCTCGACAGCAAGTCTGCTCCCTGATTCTGATGTCCCGGAATGAACATTGCTCTGATGGACAGAAGCTTCCGCCGGGACCACAGGAGGATCTGGTGTGCCAGTCTGCAAAGAGGGCGTGAACGCAGACCCCCTGGTGATTCAGATAGGCCACCACTGCCGTATTGTCGGTCCTGACAAGGACGCAGTGACCCTGGAGTTCTGGCAGGAAGCTCCTCAGAGCCCGAACACTGCCAGCATCTCGAGGCAGTTGATGTGCCATGACGAATGATGCTCCTGCCAGACCCTCGGCGCCGAGCGGTCTCCCCATGACCGCTTCCACCCAGTGAGGGAAGCATCTGTCGAGACGATTACACGGCGACAAGATGCTCCTAACCTGGGTCCCTGGGACAAGAACCAAGGCTTCTTCCACACTGATAGTGCACGAAGACATCTGTGCGCGACACGCACTCAGGCGGAACGGATTTCCCTCGGGAGAATCCCTTGGTCTTCAGCCACCACTGCAGGGCTCTCATGTGCAGTAGACCAGAAGGTATTACGCTGGAAGCTGCCGCCATGAGGCCCAAAATCCGCTGGAAGTGTTTCCTTGTGATGGCTTGGTCCAGTTTCACTCTCTCCACCGTGGTCAGAATGGACTGGATACGTGCTGGAGACAGCTGTGCCTGCATCGTTCCTGAGTCCCATACCACTCCTACGAACAGTGTTCTTTGGGTGGGCACCAACACACTTTTCTTCACGTTGAGCCTCAGCCCTAAACGTTGAAGATGAGCGAGAACGACATCTCGATGCCGGACCGCCAAGTCCCGAGACTGCGCCAGGATAAGCCAGTCGTCGATATAATTGAGCACTCTGATGCCCTGGAGTCTCAGGGGGGTTAGTGCTGCATCCATGCACTTGGTGAAGGTGCGAGGAGAGAGTGCTAGGCCGAAGGGAAGGACCCGGTACTGGTATGCCACGCCCCCAAAGGCAAACCTCAGGAACTTCCTGTGAGAAGGATGGATAGGGATATGGAAGTACGCATCTTTGAGATCTATGGTGACAAACCAGTCCTCGGACCGGATGTGACTCACGATGGCGGGGATGGTGAGCATCTTGAACCTGAATCTCCTCAGAGACCGGTTCAGGACCCGCAAATCCAGGATCGGGCGCAGGCCTCCGCCCTTTTGGGGATGATGAAGTAACGGCTGTAAAACCTGACCCGCTTCCGGCGGGGAACCATCTCTACAGCCCCTTTCTCCAGTAGTGTGCGCATTTCCTGTCCGGAAGCAACCGAATGCTGTTCCGGGCGAACTTCGGTCTGGACCAGCCCGTTGAACCTGGGTGGACGAACCCGGAACTGCAGCCTGTATCCCACGGTGACGGTGCTCAGGACCCAAGGGGATATCTCTGATATGTCCCGCCAGGCTCCTGCGTAACACTGTTAGCGGGACCAACCCCTCGGGGTTGGAGGCCGGTGCGTCGTGCTGGTCTCGGATGGTCTCCTGAAGCAAACTGGCAGGAAAAAGACCCCGAGAACCCGCAGTCTGGGAGCCGAACCTCTGGCCGGCTGCCCCTCGGGTCGGCAGAACGGTGAAGGTTCGGTGGTGGTTAGCGCGTCCCGAGCGCCTCGGCGGCGGGAAAACAACGCTATTGGCCACTCTGGAGGGGACCTCAGTCGGCCTCCGTGGCTGGAGCATAAAGTCAGGACCTTTTCGTCTGGCTCCTCCGCGACTGAATGACGGTTCTTAAGTCCTGTCTGTCGGGAGGGTTGCATCGGGCGCCGCCGCCTCCAGGCTGCCTGAGGGGGGCCACGAGACGCCACGCTCTGTTTCTGCTCCTGGCGATAGGTGCTGGTGGATGGTTGGGAAACACTCGCTGATCCGCCTGGCGGGACCCGCCGGCGGGAAAGTATTGCTTGAAGGCCTCGCCTTGCGACTTCACCGCCAAACCTGTCCACCACAGAGTTAACCGCGATCGCCAAATAAACCAGTGGTGGAGACAGGAGCATCCAACAGGAATCTCCTGTCCTTCTCCTTGATGTCTGATAAATTGAGCCATAAATGTCTCTCAGTGGCCACAAGAGCAGACATGGATCTCCCCACTGCACGGGCCGCCTCCTTCGCCACCCTGAGTGACAAATCCGTGGCTCTCCTTAACTCTATCATCTCCTCCTCTGTGGGGCTCCCTCTGCGCCATCTCCTGGAGCAAACCGCCTGGTAAGCCTGTAACACTCCCATCGTGGTGCAGACTCGCGCCAGCCTGTCCTGCTGCAGAGAACGCTTCCCAACCAGCTGACGCCACCCGCACGGTCTCGGGCAGCGCTGGCTTGTGGAGAGATGATGCCGCATCGAGGGAGAGATAACAGGCCAGATCCTCCTCCACCCGTGGTATGGAGCTGTAGCCATGGTCTCCAATCTCAGCCACGCTTGCTGTATTCCCGCAGCTGGGGAGTAGTCAGCCGAAGCAGAGAAGGGTTTCCCATGACTTACACAACTCGTTGTGTAAGTCCGAAAGAATGGCAGGGCCGACGCCGCGGCTGTGCTAGCTGGCTCGAGGAATCGATCATCCAATCTGCTGCTGGTGTCGGGTTTCTGCCTAGCTGGTGGCCAATCCAAGCTGAGCTTAGCCACCGCCCGCCACCACTTCCAGCAGCTCATCACACTCGGCGCTGCCGCTCCTCTGATGACGCCGCCCGACATGCGGAAGTCCTCCTCCTCCTCGAGGGCGGTTAGCACGTCTAGCTCCTCAGAGCCAGAGCGCACCAGTCTCGCCGGAGAATGCCCCCGGTCAGAAGACACTGAGAACCGGGTCCTCGTCTGCCGAGGAGAGTCGGATTCAGCGGATGAAGGCAGAGAAAGGGCCTCAGCCGTCTCAAAATCCTCCAGCAGGTCCTGCTGCGATCCCCAAGACTGAAGCTGGCGATGTGCCTCAGCAACCGCCGGGCCCGAGCCACGGGGAGAGCGTATCCTGCCGTCCTCCGAGAAGAGTGCCATGCGGGACCTCAGTACCCGCATGGGGAGGGCCTCGCAATGACCACAACCAGCTCCCTCGAGAGCTGCTGTAGCGTGCGGCAGGCCCAAACAAGCAACACACAGTTCATGGGAATCTCCTACCGTGAGAAACCTTTTGCAGGGAGGTGCACATCTGCGGAACTGGTTTGCCTCAGAGGACGCGCTGCTCTTCCGATCTCCATGTGAGTATCTGCTAGCCATATTCAGGATGTGGGAGCTTTCACTACAACATACGCCAAAGTGCCTGCTGAATAGAAAAAAGCTAACGTATCTATGTGCCGGCGTGCTTATATACGCCCACGGTTACGCCGTCACATGCTACCGTTCTCCCTAAGCCAATAGGATTGGAGTGATTTCATTCACATTCAGCCCTGCCTCGCCTAAAGGCGTTCCCATAGTGTCGTCACCGACGCAGTTCGAGTTCCCCTCGAAGGGGAACTTGTCTTCCATCCAATTATTGGCACATTTCACTGTGTATTGATAATGGACAGATATGAGAGTGGTACCAATCATCTCATCTAACTCTTGGCAAGAAAGTCAAACTTTTGCTTTAATACACAATGCAATTAAAGAGCACAGTAAGTTTCCAGTTTATTAGGTACACCTAGCTAAATCAAATGTAGTCTAATACAACAGTCCTTCATAAAGGTTATAATGGCTGAAACTTTTTATGAGGCATTGATTCAAATTTAGGATCATTTTGGAGTGTGCAATTCGGGCTTCTGTGGAACTGTATTGCATTATTCTGACAGGTGTTTCTATTATTTTATCCACCCTATTTCAATTAAGGCAGGCTAATAGAAACACCTCTTTATAAAGTACCACAAACTGCAGCCTCCAAAATTATCAGAAAGTTCTCTCTGAAACAGTTTTATCTAAAGGTCAACATTAAGACCTTAATGAAAGTAAGGTTTATTGCAGTACCGTATTAGACTACATTAGTGTTAGCTAGGTGCACCTAATAAACTGGCAACTGTTGTGTGAATGTTAGGGTGCTGCTAGGAGGAATCAAATGTTTTAAACACATTTTGCACATTGTCCAAAAATATAGTTGAAGCGTGTGTTACTGCTTTCAGAGTGAGGCAAAGTGTGTGAGAGGTTAAAAAGCGCTGACACTATTATGTTCTGATAACACAAAAGGTGTCATTGTTTGTTAAGCTACATGATTATTTCAGCAGCTAACACAGTTTAATGCAACCTCTCTCTCGCTGCCACAGTTAGAAAATTGGGGACAAGCTGACATAGCCTGTCTAACACTCAAAAACATGCAGCACTGAGCTAAAATGAACCTGTCTGAAGTATTGTGATGCTCAAGAATAGTCTTTAATGCTCACTTTTTCTCTGGTCCCTCCTTGAATCAGTACTACCTGGACCCGCCGGTTCGTCTCAGAGAAGCTCTGGAACAGAAAGGGCTGAAGCCAGAATCCTTCTTTACTTTGCATCATGGGGAGTCTCGCCTCATAGTGTCACAAAAAGGAGACGTCTTCTGATCCTCTCTGGAGCATTTTGTTGTCTGTGACAAAATGCAGCACATTTTGTTGATCATATGTAAATGGACTTCAGTGATTTAATTTGAAATGCATAAACATATGCAGCTTATCCCAACTGAAAACAGGAAATTCAGATGTTCCTCAAAGCTGTTTACATACTGAATGTTTGCCCTGCCGTTGTCATGGTGGCCAGTACTGCCTACACGAGCTGTGAAGGCTCCAAAAAACCAAAAACAAACAAGGAATCTGATTCATTAGATTTACTCAAATATGTATGTGAAATTCTTTCAGTCAAAGATCAGCTGCTCATAAGATTTAAAGTCAGATGCTAAATGTTGGCATCAGCACTTACTACTGTACGGCCAGTGTTGTTACAGTGTGGTTAGTATGCAGTTCAAGTAACAAAATAATTCCAATTAATATGGTTTGAATCAGTGTAATGCTGAGGGATAAAAAAATCTGGTGATGGTCCCATGTTACTTTAATACCAGTGCTCTTGAATGGAGATTAGGTTTGTAGGAAACAATGTGGGGTTGAACCACAAACCTTCAGTATGAAGCTGGACTGGAGACTACACAGTGTGATGTAGCTTTCTGCTGTGAGTAGTGATTTTCAATGATTGGTGCTAAGTAATGCCATATTGCAAAGGCTTTTTTTCTGAATGTACTCTGGCCATCCCAAAACAACATAAGATGTAATAGTGTCTATTTTTGTTGTCTGTGATATAAATTCCTCACCGCTGTATGCTAATAGAAACTGCAGAAGTTGAGCTGGGTTCAGCTTCATGCACTGCAAATATTGTGCACTGTTCCTGCTTCAGACATTTGTTTGATGCTCAGTGGTTGCAGAGCACAAATACCCCCCTCCCCCGCCTTTGCTTGTGTTATCAGTCACATTTTCACTTGTTAGAACAGATGTATTTGCCTTAGAGAGCAACAGTAGAATAATCTTACTAATGAACTGCAAGTGATTATTTTTAAATGTTGTATCTTTTAAAGCCAGAATGTACAAACAGTTGACAAGCACAATGTTGAGTTAAATTAATAGCCTGGTTAAAACTACAAGGCCAAACAGTGCTTACTGGTTTACATTTGACCCATGCCACTGAATTACCCATTAAATATACATTGCATTTGAAATGTGTCTGTTTCTTGTTGTAAGCAGCAATTTGGAGTAGGAATTCCAAACCCAAGACAATCTTACAGTTTGTTTTTTATGAACCTAGACGTCTGGGGGGAAAGTTTAGGAATATAACATTACTTTAAAACCCATTTAGTATAGTTTTGTTTACACTACTATTTAGTATACTATTCTAACAGTATTTGACTCCATTTGTCCTGAGGTAGTAAAGCCTACACATCCAATCTTAGCAAGTAAAACAAATAGGCTACTGCAGGTTATTTTCATTATTGAATCCTCCTTAGCGCCACTCGCATAACAATAGGTGCGAGATGACGGCGGCTGACTTTCGCCGACTTCATATAGTCTAACGTTAGCTGCAGGTGACTGCAGGGGCTGGGTATAAAAACGGGACCGTAAAGTCGGACACATTCTACCTGCAGAAGCTCACTGTGACCCGAGATCAATGACTGATTTGCAAAGAAAAATACCGCGAGACCAGGCAATAGTGTGGTTCCGACTTGGTGCAGTCGGGGAAAAACAACTGCGGCCGCCGGACTCGGAGCCTGCGGCCGCCTTGCTCCCGCGAGGTTTTAATGTCATGTGACATGGTGACGTTTTGCCGCGCCGGCGAAAGTCGGACACGATTTTCCCAGGTGTTAAATCATTTTACAAGACTGCCATTTATTTTAAATTTTTCATCACTTTATAGAATCAGTATCTAAATCTACAACATCTACAGAAATTAGTATTCATTTATTCTTCAGAAAAATAGCATTATTGTGTCTTGTATTAGTGAAGTTATTTTGTTTTACCTGTGTTTTATTTATTTATATAGCCTATTATTTATCTTTCCTTTTGTAAAACCTGCATTTTTTCCTATGGTCGTGTTGCACTACCAGTCATAAATGAGCTCTGTTGCAAATGTCTTCTATTTTCCACCAATAGGCCTACTGAAGTTGACAGAGGTTCATTCAGAGTAAAGTGACAGAGGCGTAGCCGCATTAAGTCAAACGGCGCAGCGCAGGGCTGACTTAACGATGCATGCTGGACTTAAAATAAGGCATGCTGGTTATTTGTGTTGTAGAAATCGTGTCCGACTTTAGCCGGCGCTGCAAAACGTCACCATGACATTAAAACCTCGTGGGAGCAATGCTTTTTTTTAGGCTGCACAAAGTTGGAACCATACTTTTGCCTAGTCTTGCGGCATTTTTCTTTGCAATTGCCGCGAGATCAGTCATTGATCTCAGCTCACAGCAAACTCACGCAGGTAGAATGTGTCCGACTTTACGGCGCCGTTTTTATACCCGGCCCCTGCAGTCACATGCTGCTCACATTAGACTAAGTCGGCTAAAGTCAGCGCGAAAGCACCTATTATCAAAGATACTTTGGCGGCCCCAAGTGGAGGTATCAAAATCAAAGACAACTTTATACATTATTTTGATTCAATTATTAATAATTAAGTGGGTATTTTACATTAAACAATGAAAATGAGGCAAAGGTATTCTGGTCTTTTGATTCAGCATTTTATTGACTTGAGTGGTTACATATGTTGACTACATTAACACTGCTAGAGTTAGTGGTTGATTCCCTCCAGTGGTGAATGTAGCCTACCTTTTTACACAATTATTTCTGGCAAAAATTTGTGCCAGTGATACTAGAACAAACTAGAGGGCAGATGATGAGACAACGATTTCACCTATTAAGGAATTGTTTTGGTCAAAAGTCAAAGATCAGTCAAAGTTTTAAGTCTGTTTAATTTTTGCTGTTGGAGGGATTTTAGAAGAACTCACTGGAAAGTAGAAGCCGTGACTGCTGAGGAATTACGTTTGTGAACTGTCATAGTTCACGTAAATCATGGTCACAAAATAACAAAGAAAAGGTACATTTTCTATTTGTAATAATCACTAATAATTTTATTATTAATATTAATATTAATATAGCCTATTACCGTGGAATATATTTGTGTTCAAATAATCACTAAGAACATCACCCAAAAAAACCCGCATATGTATCTTTCAGGACCTTTGGCTCGCTCACAGCCCTTCCTTACCATAATAACACTGCTTTAGGCGCAACAAAAATCAGTTGGAGGCTGGTTTGACTAAGGGCTTTCAGCGCTCACATTGTTGCAGTCGAAACCTTGTGGGCAGCCTTCCCAGAAGAGTTAAAGATTAACTTTCGTGTGCATGTAAAGGCAGGCATCCCAAAACGTTTGGCAATACACAGTATATCACTCTGTGAACATGCCTGCAGTTACCATCCAGATACCTCTCATATGTACCTGCTTGACCGCTCTAAACAAAGCTGAGAACCTCAGCAATCAGCTGTGTAACTCATATCACTCAAATCGCTAAACTCACAGACTAATTAGCTGGATAACAACAAACACACCAATATACATTTACAATTACAACCGTTGACTTACTTTTGCTGTTTTCACTGTTTGCAGTCCAAAAGTAGCTCTATTATCTACGCCATCTTGGTATTGTGCAATACCTCGCTGACCTCTACCTGCCTATGGCAGGCACTTCAACAGAGGAAAAGTTTTTCTTTGGAACACACGGCCTTTATCTACATCTGGTGGCCGACCCGTAGTACAGGCATCCAAAATGTGAAAAGATGGTGGGATGTTCTCTTCTTAAGTTATCGGCCTGTAAAGCACGGAGTTCTTTCGGTCATAGGAATATTGATGAATATTCACTGTATTTAACAACATTTCAATGTTTTGGGAACTTTATTTTATTTGTAACATGGTTGTATACACATATTGTTTTGAAGAAAACTCCCAGTAAAAGTCAACATGTAAACAGTAAATGTGGACATTCGCCTGGTATATAGTTAAAAAAAAACAATTGTATAATAACTGTTGTCTTTTTACAGTTGCAGTTGGATTCTAGGTGTAATAGAAGATATTCAGTTACATGATAATCTTCAGCAAGATGGTTTTAATGGTGATATTGCCTTTAAAATATAGATTTTATACCACGCAAGGATGAAAATATATTTTCTTTTATTGCATCCATTTAGTCTGTAATGGCAAAATAAATAGATTAAATAGAAAATAAATATATTTATTTCTTATTTAATTTTATGGATTCATATTCCTTAGCTTCTGACCTATCAAAGGAGACCAGAATTATGCATCTAGGTCTAATGGTTGAGAAGTTATTGCTGGTTCATTTAGGGTATGTTATTTAGGGTGTTTTGCCTGGAAATAGGTGGCAGTTTCCAACAGTTCAATTATTCAGTTGTGTGGATATTGTGTTGGCTGATTGCTATTGCACTAGGAGACAGATGACACAAGATGGCAGTGTCTGAAAAGTTTTCAGATACATTTGGTTTAATGAAAGTTTTGGGATTTTATAACAATGTTTTTAATGTAAAGTAAAACAGTTCGTTAGGTTTTCATTCAAAATCGTTATTGATTCTATTGTGTTTTTTAACAATATCTAAATATTGCTTTTATGAGTTATGTCTATTTTTTGAATGAAAGGTCACATTTGATTATTTGGTAAACTACATTGATCTCATTGTTTAGGGACATTAAATTGTCGACAGTTTGGCAGTTAAAGCCACATCAGATTTCTATAAAAGGCAACATTCATTCAGGAACAGAAAGTGTTTGTGGCCTGGATGTGATTTTCTTCCAGATGTGTAAACAAGGAAAACTCACATTAAAGGTTTGTCTCTGTTTGAATGGACTTCAGGAGAACATACTAGCTGCATGACAGAGTATTTACATGTGGCAGTGGGTACAAACACAATGTGAGAAGAGCTGAGACGAGTACATGTTAGTCTCTGGTTACACATTGTCTAAGAATCAGCACTAGTAAAAGCCCTGTGTGGTCCTGTGAAAATATCTTTGATTAACATCTGAAAATCTTTTTAGAAATGATTACCATCAAAATAACCAAATTAAAACAGTCCCTCACAGAGGTCTTTTGACTAAAAACATTTTCTTATGAAAAATGTTCCCTATCAGTTACTTGATTGAAGAGGCACTGACTGAATCACTGACTCACACATCCTCTGAGCTGATGCAGAAGCACGTTTCAGTGAGGATTGTGGAGTGGGAGGGAAGAGGTCCAAGGTTTGAAAACAATGTTTGGAAGAGGGCTGTTATCTTCTTGGTAAGCATCAATGACCAAATTAATTATGCTTTAAATGGTTTGATATTCAGAACTTAACTACCTTTAAGAAACTGAAGCTGTAGACTACTATGATCATTTATAGTAGGTTCATAGTAATTTCTGAATTAGCACAGGGACCCACATTTATTTTGATGGTACCAGGAAAAATAGATTTGCTCAAACATAAAAGCAGGAATGAATTGTGTCACTGATCTTATGTAGATGAAGCCTAAAAAAGCAAATAAACAAACTGAGATACCTTGGAACCATTTCCAGTCCCGTCTTCTCCTGAACACCTGTGTAAATACAGCTCTCTCAATATACTAGATACGGCATATAAAGTTAAAGACAAAACATAAATAAAGGATTTTGATTAGAAGTAGAGAAGCAGAAACCAACAGGTTCAAAATTCAAATTAACATTTTAATCATCAATCAATACAATATGTTCAACCAACAATAAACACACATCACTGGTGGAAATGGAGAGTACACATTTGAATTGTTTAAAAAAGTTTGAGTTTGACAGCTAAAGCTATTCAATAGCTCTGCTCTTGGAGATATTTGACAATGGTAAAACATTTTCATGTTTCAGCATGCGCACCTGCGTCTGTGATGTTATCATCACTGGCTTTATGTTTTCCCCCCTACTAGTTTTCATTTGTAAGAAAAAACAGAGGGGAAAAATCATCTCTGAGAGAACAAAACCTGTGACACAACCACTTATCTATACTGATTCATGTTAGTATAGTTTCTCAGAGTGGCCTGCTCTGATGTTTCCAACTAGGGGCATACGCATATTGATGTTACCAGTATGAGGTTAGACTTGTTTCTAGGCATGGGCTACCATCCATCCAGCCATCGTCAACCACTTATCCTGTGTACAGAGTCGCGGGGGGGCTGGAGCCAATCCCCAGCTGCCATTGGGCAAAAGGCGGGGTACACCCTGGCCAGGTCGCCAGTCCATCGCAGATGGGCAACCATATCTTATAAAAAATAATTCGGTTTGAAAGAATCCCTGAACAATCTAGAGTCTCAATTAAACAGCAGGAGGTGCCACAGGGTGTGAGGAATGTCTTGGCTTAGCATTGTTCACACATGCCCCTGCATCAGAGTGTGTCTCCTCAAAGGTGTGTGTGTATGTGTGTGTGTGTGTCAAGCCACACTTTGCCTGTTGCTGTCTATGCTGCGCGACGACCCGTCAGAACAGTGTCGTGAGAAGTCCAAAAAGATGCCGTTGTGCTCCGGTTCAGAGTCCAAAGATTCCAGGATGTTGTCCATCATGATCTCCGGACTGGATGAAGGACTGGGTCCTGAACTTGTGTCATGAGCCAGCACTCTGGAGGACGCTGGCGAGTCTGAACCCAGCGAGCCTGTACAGTGTATGTCCTCACCTGGGGATGGATCTGGGAAGATGGAGGGGGAGTGATGCTGTGGCTGGAGAACGAGGGGACCTGTGGGACTGACAGCGTTTCTGGGCCGGAGGTCCTGACTGGAGGTCACAGTGTCTGTACAGAGGAAAGTTTTATAGTTAAACAAATGAATGATCAGTATGTTAAATATGATCGCAACTCTCTGGGTCCCTTATTGATTTGCTTCCTGCTTTTAGTGTTTCCTGTAGAGAGTAGGCTACAGTAAGAAGTGGTAAGATACATTTAGTGCCAGTATTTAAAACATTTAAATGTGACTTCTTTCACACAAAATGTCCAAATATTTAGCATTTCTCTAAGTCTTAGCCTGTGACATTGAGCACAGAAATAACTCTTAACCTCTGTGTTGTGACAGTGTGTAAATTAATCTGTATGTGATAACATGGTGAAAAACAAAATCAGTGCCAACGATGTCTGACAGCGACATTCTTTGTTGTCTGACGCTCATCTACACTGCAAATATACCTAAAAATATATAATTCTAGCATAAATTATAACATGTTCAAATTCAACTAAACTTCAAGTTCATTTCACTCTATTTAATTCATTACATTTAATTCATTAAATAGAGTGAAATGAACTTGGCCGTACCTGAAAGTTCAGCAGAGGCTGTGGAAGCTGGAGAGTGGTCAGCGAGGCTGGATGTGCTGGTGTCGCTGGTGTTGTTGATAGCAGTGGTTGTGGTTTCAGCCACAGAGCTGCTCTCTTCTAAGCAGGAAGTCATCTCAGACACTGAGTGTCGCCTTATACCCATGCCACCTCCTGTGGAGGCATCAACGTCATACTCCACCACAGGGGTCAGCATGGGAACATTGTAGCTCTTAGAGCGTACCACTGGGTTTTTGGCGACAGGGGAGTTGCCTGGTTTGGAGGGCCAGGAGCGATGCAAACGCTTTTCTGGAGAGAGAAGGAAAGAGCGGGAAGACTGTTTAGAATTTTGATTACTTCATAATCAAAAACATGCATGAAAACACAGAGTACAAGAGAACACATACACACTTATGGGATCATGGCACTTGTAACCTTTCAAAGCACTTCCGTTATCAGTGTGCACATACACACTCACACACCTAATAGGCAGGAGGAGTAGTGCAAATTGGAAGAGCCATCTCTGGAATATAGCCCATGAGTCCCGAGGTAAGGAGAGACCACCTTCTGGATGAGAGACTCCAGACGAAGATAGTCATCTGTTACACCTTTGGATTCATGGACTCCCTGCATCAGACACACAAACACACACACAAACACTAGATCACGTTAGTCAGTAATTGCTGCTTGTTGGCCTGTGGTAATGGAAACTTTAAAAGTCATGAACACATTTCCGGGTGGGGGGAAAAGTAAGAGTTCCATTTGGCTTTCTGTGATTTTATCAAACCCTCAGCCAGTTTGATTGTAGAATCAAAGGTATCTGAAAGGTTTGCTGAATTTCAAGATTGTTTTAAACAGAATAGAGCGACAGCTGCCAATAGGAGACAGCATGCTTTTGTACCCCCGGCCAGAAGACAACATGATTTTAACAGCTGAGAGTGTTGAGTGAATTTGGTCCCAATCTTAAGACTTGTATAAACACATATAAACATACTGAGATAAGAAAAACATCAACAGCATTGCTCATTTTAGATAGAGAGCAACACACACAACAAACCCATGCATCTGGTTTAAAATAGATGGGATTTCTGTGAGGAAAGTGAACACTGGATGTAAATTGAATAATGTAAACCACTGCAAAGAATGTAAACTTTGAATTGGCATTGTTGGAATAAACTAAGCAAGTAAAATAAGCTGTTGCCTTGTAACAGCTGACATGAGAGGCCTTCCAGTTTTGTGTGTTAAGTTAGAAAGACGATGTTACATCAGAAGTGTGCGGTTATCTGAATTTGATGCACATCCTCAGACTAGACAGAGCTTGACTGGATTTCTCTGTCTATTTGTTTCAAGAGTTGCAAGAAGATTGGCAGTGCCCAGTGGAAACAGAGGGAGTAAGCTAATAGTCAGTAAGGGATGAAACTAAGCAAAAATATACCTTTGGGTCTCAGTCAAGTCTTAAACCTGAATTCATTGTGCAACAAACTGCACACACAGCTGACACATTATCACCTTATAAAGTTGATCTGACAGTTACTTATTTACACATCCAGCAGACACGGATCAGGATTATTCTGGGGTCTGGAAGTTGAGTAAAGCAGCTTTTAAGGCGTGAGTACAGGCTTGGTTTGAGTCAGTTTTAGAACAATTCAGAACATGACTAAGAGAAATCTCAGGACACTGCTACATCCGCTATCTGAGCCATATCACAACCAATTTCCTTAATGGGAATAAAGGGGACGTTTCTGCCTGTAAAAGGAAGCTTGAATGTTTGCACACATACCACTTTACTCACTCTGCATTTGTGGAGCCCCCATTGCCCTCTTTATTGGTTCTTGTTGTTTCATGGGGCCCATGTAATTATTTCTGCACTGTCGCCAGGAAACACAGGCATTACAGCTTTCATCTCTGCAGTGAGGCTCAAACCAACTGCACACTTGATGTTAGTGTGTGTTTAAGTAGATCAGTAGCAAACAAATTACACTCATAATCAATAAGGCACTGTTTTATGAACTCATGAAAAATAAAAAACAAGAACTTTTCTGTTTTGAAGGTTCCTTTTTTGCTGGTGAAAGCCACCATTTCCTTATGGCATATTCGGTTCTA
This sequence comes from Lepomis macrochirus, assembly GCA_024633595.2. Taxonomy (NCBI): domain Eukaryota; kingdom Metazoa; phylum Chordata; class Actinopteri; order Centrarchiformes; family Centrarchidae; genus Lepomis; species Lepomis macrochirus. The sequence goes on along the minus strand of JALXJV020000024.1, from coordinate 13,350,768 downwards.
GTACAGTGGTGTAATGCTCTGCGTGATTTTAGACCATTTAAAGACACAATTGTCTTTTTCCCCTTTTTTTAAAGTTGGATTCCATTTGAGTCACTTCAGCAATTTCAATACACTTGAGACAAAATTTTCACGCTAAGGGTTGTGACACATATGGACCAAGACTTCACTCCAAGTCTTCAAATAAAAGAGAGATCAATCAATTTCGGTACTGAATCATTGAGCTCATGCATAAAAACCACAGCACAGAAAAAAACCACATAAATAGACCAGACTTCGGTGAACTGCGTCACAAAATGAAAGGGAAATTACTAACAGATGAAACAACCTCAACCTCTTGTCTTGTCTTAGCTACCCTGATTTCCTGTCTACTTTCTATATCTTTGTCTCTACCTGTTTTTCTGTTCCTCTTTCTCTGCTTTCTGTAGATTTGATCTTCCTTGTGGGCGAACAAAAACAGACCTATTGGAATTATTCTGCAGCATATAGCTGTACATAAGCAAACATTTCCTGTTTCCTTTTCTTGTGTCAGTTTTACTCTCCATACCTTTCTCTCTCTTGTTGTCCCTCTGCCTGCATAGAGAAGCAGCAAGTTTGGGTCAGTGAGTCACTACAATGATGTCCAAAGTTACCCACAGAGAAGCACACTCTCACAGACTCATAGTTCATACTCCCAGACACTGCAGAGCACATTTAATCTACTCATATTCACTCCCTGACCCACATCTTACCTCTGACCCATACATTTCTAACTTAACAATATAAAAGGTATAAAAGGTGGAATATTAGCCAACAGTTAGTTTAACTGTTAACTGATGAGTCAAAAGCATCTTTGATAGGTGGCTCCAGTCCTCAATACACGGTAGCCAAAGGTTGCTAACTTATGCTAACTAAACTAATATCCATTTGGAAACCATGTTTTTTTTAGAGTCACGCTACATAGTCCCTGTAAGAGCTCAAATCTTTCTCAGGTTAATCAACAAACATCACAAAACAAAAGAGGTTCTTCACGGAACACTGAAATCCAGTAGCTTATGAATTCTAGTAAAAAGTTTAGTCTTTGCTTTCAAAGCTGGAAGAAGATATTTAGTAAAATATTTAGATATTACATGACATTTGTTTGAAGAACCTCATTTCTCCAAGGTTGTTTTAGTTAAACAACACCTGTATATTTGTGAATAATCCTATGTATGCAATAAGAAAAATCCAAGAAGAATGTTGTGTAGCGTAATAGTGTTCCTTTATTTTCATTTCTTTCTGCCCTTTATAGCCCGTTGTTCCCGGTTGGAAAACACTACCTTGATGCACTCAAGAGAGGATGCAAGATTATGAATGTAAAGTTAGGTAGTACAATATGGATGTGATCAACAATGAATGCAGGAGATGAATAAAACTGGTGTGAAATGGGCAGCCTCATAATTTGAAATATGTGTTGTCTGCATGAAAAGTAGAGAAAGACCATAGTCAAATGATAAGTAAACATCTCTCTTCCGGTTCCCACAGGACGTAATGGACAATTAACCATGTGCAGCCACAAGTCACTGCACACTGGATGAATAACTAACTAACCAAATATATCTGGTTCAGCTATAACTATAAAAAATAACACTTTAAATTTTAAAGGTCAGGCTTCTTACTTTGGGGGGGTATCAGCTGCCTGCTGTTACTCACTATAGGTTATTTTTAAATGTTAAAACATCCAGATGAGACAATAAAAAAATAAAACTCTAGTTCTACATATAAAAATGATGTTTTTGCTAATGAGGTCTAAAATTCTCATCAGTCTCATTCAGACCCAGGGCTCAGAAGGCACTGAGTGGTCATGGGAAGATTATTGTGCTGCTTTTTCACAGTGAGATTACTTCCTGTGAGATCCCTTTCCAAGAAAAAAAACCCTCTACAGCTCTCTCCACCCTTTGCTCCTCTTTCCCCATCTGTTGTTATTTACCCTCTCCCCTCACCCTACATCGGCCATGAATGTTTGTCTGCGCAAGCCATGTGAGAGAGACAGCGTGAAACATTGTAAGACAAAGAGGGTGAAAAGGAAAGGAAAAGATAAAGGTGTGTGTGTAGGTGTGTGTGTGAGTACCTGTAGTATTAGCAGCATCTGTATAATAGAAGGAGGAACTCTGGCTCGGGGTCGAGACAGAGCCTCGTCCAGTTTCAGGTTGAGGGTGATGATATTCCTGAAGTGGAGCAGAGCCAACTGACGCACCGACGGCTCCTTTCCCTGAGTATACATACAGTACACACATACACACACACACGTGTTGACAGATAGTTTTATAAGGAGAATATTAGCATGTGAGTTTGTGAGCGTGTGTGTACCTGTACAGGATAGAAGATGGCCTGCAGCATGGATAAAACATCACAGAAGAAAAAGTCCCATGTGTCGGCCAAGGAGTCCAGCAACTTCTGACCTATAACACACAAGCAGAAAGACAAACAACTAATCAGGAGCGAACCCCAAAGTCAAAGAAATTACAGTGACAAGACTGTCCTGCACATGCAGTCATCAAGAGATAATGTGTTACAATGTTTTGGAAAAATCTCTGCATCCTACTTTAGAAACTTGTTATCTGAGAACTTCATATGATTTGTTATTTGTGCCGTTTAGTTTGTTCATGTACTGCTGCTGTGACACAAAAATTACAAAGTATATATCTAATATGGCAAAGGTTGTTCGTGTTCTTAATTTGATACAGATCTTACACATCCATAATTCTGAACATGACAGAGTCTGTGATTTGTAAATAAAAAATCTGATACAAATCAGAGACCATATTTGGTCCCATTAGAGTTGGCATCTTGCCTTTCCTGTGTTTTTATGAAGTACAGCATTAAGGACAGATTTAGTAGCATTTCGGATGTAAATTAGATTAGGGCCACTCAAAATCAAGTGTCACATTGTGAAACATAATAAAATGGATGATGCATGAAAACACACACACACACACATTTGATTTAATTAAACCTGAACAATGGGTCTGTGAATAACTGTGTGTACCGCAGTGGTTTGTCTTACTTTAAATTTCTCACTTAATGTTGTGTAATTGACGCAAAGCATCACTTCCTATGCAGTGCTATTATATCAAAGGTACCTCAAAAAAATAAAATAAAGGTCACACATTTACCACAACAGAGAACTAATTACTTTCAGTGTCTTATTCTCACCTCTTCAATTGCTGGCTCTCACTCTGACTTGGTGTGTGTGTGTGTGTGTGTGTGTGTGCAGGTGTGTACTGCAAAGAAATGTCCTTCACCAAGAGTTATGGTGGAGAGATAAGCACATTCTCACAGTTCAAACAGTAGTTCAAGGGTTAACTTAGCATCTGACATTTTAGTCAATTATTTCTTTTCCAGACTAAGATAAAAAACATTTACATTTGTGTTTCATTGAAATGACTCACTGGCACTGTGAACATTCCTCACCAAAGCCAGGAGGCACTGTTAGATTATAGCTGTGTGAAGCAGAGCAAATAAATGAAGCCTCTTAATAGTTTTAGTGTTGCTTACATCATGTTGTAGAGTTTTACCTGGGAATTTGCCACCTCCTTACTAAATAGGATTTTTAAAATTAAATTAAAATAATTCTTATTATTGTTAAAGGTTAATCAAATTACTTCTATGTGAGATGGCAAATATTTAACTTGTTTTTTTAACAACTCACATTTTCTTCCCTCTTGTTAATATGTATTTATATCCAAACCACAAACTGTATTTCTTACAATCTATGATGATTGTATATTGTAATTTTATTTAATGTTTGTCTATTCTGTACACATAACATCTATTACAGGTCTGTCCTTCCTGGGAATTTCCCCATTAAAAGGTTGTTTTGTTTGAAAAGTTTTTCCTTATACCAATCGAGGGTTAACGGACAGAGTGTGTTGTATGCTGTATAGATTGTAATGCCCCCTGAGGCAAATTTGTAATTTGTGTGTTGTGTTAACATTTACTTGCGTGTGTTTGTGTGTACCTTCATAGAAGCGGATCTTGTCTCTGAGTATGACCATGCCTTTAGTGAGCAGCTGGTTCTGAAGGTACTCGGAGAAGAAGGAGCCCAGTTCCGTTTTCAGCAGCTGCCTGCAAAAAAACAGGAGTGCATATGAGGATATGCGGACACAGACATGCCACACACCCCATCTGTAATACCTCCTAAACATGAACTAAAACCAATTAGTTCTCATGCACTGGAGCGCTGCAGTGTTTAACTAGCAACAGACTCAGGAAATGAGAAAAGATGTTGTCACACTGAAATCAAAGGCTACAGCAACATCTGAACTGTTCAATAACAGGATTTTCCACTGACGAACTATTAATTCTGATAAACACAGGTACAGATTAGTCTGACAGCTTGCTTGCTGTTATTACAGGAAGCGAAAATGTGACCTTTAATCTCTGTGGGACACAAATTATCACTGGGCAAACAGTGTATGTCTGGACACATAAAAATCTAATTTTACAAAGCTTGTTGGCCTAAATACAGAAATAGTCATGACCACTTCTGTGTTTCTGCAATGTAATGTGATGCTTTTACGTTTAATTTTAGATTACTTGACAGCTTGAGCCCATTCCGGGAAGATCACCCATCACTGTTGCAACAAATAATGTGCGCATGTATGTGTATACTGTATACAGTGTGTGTGCATGTACAGTATTGTATGTGCGTGCAATGTAATATTTACAAATACATGAAGTTGGTTTTGACAACCCTGTCTAAACTGCCCACAGCTACACTGTAATTAAACACAGCAGTGACCCCTCTGTGACCTCGACCTGTCATTTCCCCTTTTAAACAAATTTAAGGTGTTTTTGATTAAGCAGACAATATACTGTCAAGAAAAGCAGGAGCAAAAAACATTACCCATGATGCTGCTGAGAGTGAAGCAGCAACAATAGCAGTTGCTGGGCATGTGTTAATGTTTCAGTAAAGACTAACTTTAGCATTCTGAAGCTGCCATTATGTGTATGTGAGTGTCTCTGCCAGCACGCTACAGCAAGGGAAGGTGGGAAATTACAGAAGAAAGCACTATAATTTAGTCTCTTTCTGAAATACAAACAAGCTCAAGCTCAACATTCAGCATGCTTGTATGCAGGACAGTAGGAGAGAGAGAAAAACAGACAAATTAAAACACTAGGAGAGAGACGGATAAAGAGACTGCTAACCTGACACCTTCATTCAGAGTGTAGAGTTCGTTTTCCCCCAGATCCTTCCTCTGGAAAACTGATATCACTGCATTGTGGATGCTAAGAAGAAACCAGTGTGTGTTTAGCGGACACATATTCACAAACTAAAATATAAAAATTCTCATTCCTTTGAACTTGAGATATATTGTAGATTTGCCTAATCATTTTCTGGTGATCATATGCGTCGTATGAGTCACAAACAAAAAGCAATAGAGAAGGTCTCAATTCAAATGCTCCTTATACTATCTTTACTACAGTATCACCGGCTGTCCAGGTTGATCAGCTTGAGCATTTCGGTCATAAAAAATAAATATCATAAAAAATGTTTAATCCTGATCCTTACTCAGGGTTAACAGCAAACCCCTAAACAGGTTCAAGGCTCACACACAAACACCCATACATACATGGATGCAAACACATACAGAAGATACACCTCAGGGAGTCTGCTGGTACTCCAAATACAGCATAGAAAAAGAAACGATTGAAACATCATAAAAAAGAGAGAGGACCAAAAAATAAAAGCATCTGTGAGGCAGAATGAGATGAAAAGAGGGGTGAGGGATGGACAGAGATGAAAAGAAACTGTGATGGACCCCGAGGGAAGCGAAACAGAAAGAGCTGATGCTTATGTGCATGCATGTGTGTTTGCGCGTAAAGGTTCGTATTCATAACATGAATAATGGCACCAGCAGAGCTTTCTGCTAGTGGTGTTTGTTCAACTGCCAAAGTAAGAAGGCACTCACTCACTCACACACACAGACACATAAACATACATTTTCACATACAATCAAATATGAAAAGTAAACTCAGACTTCAGGCTGATTAAGAATATACAAGTCAATCTCTCTCCTTCTAACCTGTTCCAGGTGGCGTTGGCCCCGGCCCTCCTATGATGGGTCCCTCTGTCTTTGCTGCACTCCTCTGCCAATCCTCCAGTTGTTCCTCCTTTATCCCCCACTCCTCCTCCCCCTCCACCTCCTCCCCCTCCTCCTCCAGGGGTTTTTGCCTGTGAAAGGTCAGTCAGACTGGAGGATGAGCTGCTGCCCAATCTCAGCTTGCTGTGAAGACTCCTCGAAATCCAAAAGACAGAAAGAGAGAAATCACAATAGTCCACTTTCCACAGATGCTAGTGGAAATGCAACATAAAGCAGTACATAGAGCATTATCATCAGCGTCCCTTTAATTTACACAAATATCACTTTTTCCATCAGCAGAGGGATCGTCCCTAGACACAGTTTGCAACTCAGGGTTTACTCTGTGTCTCTTATTTTGGAGAAAACTTTTGACTTAAGTGTCTGTAGTTTCAGTAGCACAAGGTACAACACTGCACCTTTTCTGAGAGAATTTTGGAAACTCATACTCATTTTGACACAAGAAGCGTGTGTGTGTGAGAGAGAGAGAGAGAGAGAGAGAGTTTCCTTGTGTCTGTGTGTGTGAGCCCTGTCTTTGGATGACTTATTACATAGAGTCATCCGAAGACAATAAAAGTAGTTTGTTTTTACCTCAAAAGCTATATGTTTTTGTTGGTGAAAGTACAGCGGACATGGTGTGACAAACTGAATCTATCAAAAACGTCCTCTTGCAGGATGTGTTCTTCTCATGTCTGTGGTCTATGGTATGGTAATAATCAAGGCACGACACTGAACAGATAAAATACAAAACAACACCTGCTGAAACTTAAAATGAGCAGAAAACAAACAACTGAGAAAAGGTACAGCTGTGAGCTGCTGTGCGCAAACACCACTGTAATTCTTTCTGGTTTTAGGAGCTTACAACCTTAGCATTTATTGATGAGTGATTACTTTTTATTAACTATCTGTTAATGTTTACACAAACTGATATATTATTATACCGCTTTACATACAGTAGAGAGACAAATAGGTACACAGGAAGAGCGAACGGGAGGAGAGTAAAGTCAGTCAACCCAAAATTTAAAGAGAAACGGAGAGGAGAAAATTGAAGAGATGCGCTAAATATTCATAGAATGGAAAAGAAACAAATACGTGAATTCAGGAATTCAGTTTCAGCAGCAAGCAGAGTGGTTTGGTTGAGGCAGTTTTTATCCTAAAATAAACTCAAACCTGTTAAATCATCAAGTGAATCATATGAAAATTGTAGAAATTCAGTGAGTAAGTGTGTGTGTGTGTGGGGGGGGGGGGGTTAGTTTTATATGGGTTGGGCTTAGGAATGTAGTAGTGATGGTTAAGATTAGTAAATTAAACAGTGCCCTAAAAAATAAAGAAGAGGAACAAAGTACAAAAGTGCGGTGTTAAAGCAAAACTCAGGAGACAGGAAATGAAACTAGTGGAAAACTGTGAAACATGCCTGGTACAGTTAATGGAAAATGTTCTGTACTATGAACATTATGTGTATGTATATTTATGTTATACTGTATACTGTATATATGCAGGCAAGTATAAATATGAACTGCAATCTCTTTGTATCTCTTTATATTAAAGTTGCATTGTCTCGACTGTCCAAAGAATGAAATAGACTTTCACAATAATTCAAACAACCAAACAAGCTATTTCTGTAATACAACATATCTCCCTCCACACACAGACTACCTGCACAGTATGTACTTACTCTAATAACTGAAAAGGTACAACATATCCCCACTCCATGAGTGTGTGTGTCACTCTGGACAGAACGACAGGTGGATGAAAGAAAGGATGAAGATCGTGGAGGAGAAAGGGTGTCTCTGTCCTCATAAGTCTCTATCTCAGTCTTTCACATGCCCGTTTTTTAATAATTATTTCTTGTTTCATTTCTCTCCCTTTCCATTTTCCCTCTTATTTCTCCAAATTGTTTCTAGTCTTCACTACCCTCCTCTCGCTCTCTCACTTTCCCACTGTGCCAGTCGGTGACCATGTGACCCTGTGAGCTTTTGTGCCAGGCGAACAAAGGAACCCTTTGAGGTTCAAGAGGTGCCAAGGGGGAGGAGAAGGATTTAAAGGTGACACACATTTTAATTCATCCTTCTCTCTGTCTGTCTTGTCTGTCTGTGTGGGGCCCAGGACAGGTAGAAGTTGTGTTTAATTTATTATCAGATGTTAGCCCAATTTGATGATCACTGTTCAATATATATTTATCATTTGCTGATTTCTGCTTTCTACTGTCATCTGCTGTGGAATTTTTACTGTCCCTCTTTGTGTTCAATATATTTGTAATGCCCAATGAACATTGTTCACTTGGACGGAATTAAACTGAATTGAATTTAAATTCATTTACACACAAAGAGCAGAAGAAAGAGAAGAAGTGGCTAAGAGGTAGATAGAAAGTGGCAATGGAAAATCAAAGTCATGTAAAAGAATATGGCAGGGAAGAGGAGAGAATGTGTGTGTGCTCGTGTGTGTTGTAGGTCCTTCTGTCAACCTGGATCTTAGTTCAGCGCCACATAAATAGGTCAGTGTGAGAAACAGTTTCCAAAATTCTCTCAGAAAAGGTGCAATGTTGTACCTTGTGCTACTGAATCTACAGACACTTAAGTCAAAAGTTTTCTCCGAAATAAGAGACACAGAGTAAACCCTGAGTTGCAAACCGCGTCTAGGGATGACCCCTCTGTCGATGGAAAAAGTGATATTTGTCTTTATTTGTGTAAATTAAAGGGATGCTGATGTAATCCAGAAGATAGATACTTTTTGTTTTTGGCTCTGAAACAACAGGAAGGAGTTGAGCGACAAAATGCTGCGGTCTAATTACTAAACAAAGGAGGATAAGGGGGGATGTTTGTATGAATGAAAGAATGAATGAGGTCATTCAGGAATGTGTGTGGGTGTATGTGTGTGTTTTTCACTTTCATCTCTACATTTGTGTGTCCCAAATGATAGGGACAAAGAGGGAAAAAGGAAGAGAAAAAGTATTAGAGCTGCAGTGAAACTCTGCACAGTGAATAGGAAGGGATGGCTGAAGTATGTGTGCATGTACGTGTATGTGCGTGCATGTGCGTGCCCTTACCTCCTAAACGACCCATCTCGTTCCATGCTAGCCGTGACAGACCACTGCGACCTAGTGACCGCCCTGCAACCACCCCAAGCGAATCAGCATCTGAGAAAGGAAACAAGCAGAATCACTGGTAGAGAACATCCTCCAACTTCAAACAAAAAAATTATTACATGACAAGCTTAAAAGGCTTTAGTTGCGTTGATTTTCTAGTTTGAAACCCAAGTGAGTTGACTTTTTCCCTGAAGATATTTTGACATTTCACACTAGGGAAAGCACAGGAGTAAATAATAAAATTAATAATGGCTGGATTTGCATTAGCTGCTTCAGTTTCAGGGTCCTGGTATGCTGGCTCACTGTCACACTGTCACGGCTTATAATAATAATAGTGTAATAATAGTGTAAAAGTAACACCACAAATCTACCTACCTATTATCTGTATCATCACTGAGTGTATGTGTATTATCATCAAATGTAATATAGCTATAAACTAACAATATTAGTGTACTGTCAGTAAATATTAGACATAAATGGAATTGGGGGTATTTGTCAGGGTAACAAAAAAACAAAAAAACATGATTATATGTTTTACCACACATCAAGGGCAAAATGCTCAAGTTTATCTTCATGGTAAGTAAGATAAAGTGAGTTTCAAAAGAGCTGTTTTCATCTGTGAAAGATGTAAAAGTTGTAACTTACAGTTTCAGGGCTGTGTGGCTTTATAGAGCCATTATGAGCATCAGCTTTCTAACTTTGGCAACTCTCAGTGATAGGCCGAAAAAAAACAAAAACACAGTGGTACAGTGATAGAGAGAAATGCACACCAGTAGATCTGACCTGGGTATAATGGGGTGGGGATTAGGCTGAAATCAACACATAGTCTAGAGCTGAAATGATTAATCGCGTAGTTCATTGTCAACTATAAAATTAATCCCCACTATTTTGAAAATCCATTAATTGATTTAAGTATTTTTTTTAAGAATAAAAAAGTTTCTGATTATAACTTCTTATACATTATAAACGTGAATATTTTCTGGTTTCTTTATCCTCTGTGACAGTGAACTGAATATCTTTGGGTTGTGGACAAAACAAGACATTTGAGAACGTTATCTTGGGCTTTGGAAAACACTGGTAGACATTTTTCACCACTTTCTGCCATTTTTTGAACCACACAACAACTTGATTAATCAAAAAAATAATCAAAAGATCCATCAACAATGAAAATAATCCTTAGGAGCCCCAACCCTAGACTGTACCAATTTTCGTTGATTGTCTCATTTTGCTATGAACAACACTGTATGTTCTCACTATGATGTGAAAGTCCCCAGTCTCTCTCTGCATTTCCTGTCCATATATCTACTGGTGCTGATAAATGAAGTCAAACTGGCCAAAAATAAAAATTCAAAAAATGAGAGGTTGCATATTGGTCTTTAGCTGTAAAAATACTAGAGGACAAAGTCAGATAGTTACAGTAAACTCACTGACACAGACAGACAGACAGACAGACAGACAGACAGACAGACAGACAGACAGACAGACAGGTGTCTCTACTCACCGTCAAGCTAAAAAGACATAGTATTCTAATCAAATTACAGCAAAGTGGTTGAGATGGACATCTGATCCTACCACGAACTCAAATACCCTTACTCACACACACCCACACAGATAGAAGGACAAATATATCGGGCAGGTTTTATTACAGGATAAGGCTGAGGCTTCCTCATGACCTTTAATCACTGCCTTAACAAAAACAACACTTCTGATCTTTATTTTCTGTGCTCCACAGCCTTGTAATGACATTTAATTAAATAAAAGTGTCTGTTAATTACTTTACAGTTACAGTGATGGTTTTTAGACTTTTGGTTGCAAAGCCTGTATGCAAAGTTACACAGCTCAAAGCTTAATGTTATTGAAACAGTTTAACTGTCAAATGCACTGTGCGTGGGGTTTAGGTACGAGGGCCCTGGTGTGGTCATGATCAGGGTAATTGCTGTCTGATAAAGATAAATAAACTGTAATGTGGTTGTCTGCTTGGCTAATGTCTCTCCAGTGGTACTGGCTTTACTTCCTGGAAATTATATTTGTTGCTATGCAATATAAACCATGACCTGCTGTTGCCTGGCGGCTACAGTTATATGGAGTACCTAGTCAATCCTTCAGTATATATTTTTTTAATTTTTATTATCTAGTAATTAATCTGTGTAGCACATTTGCGTTGACCAATGTACTTGACAGAAATTTACTTGACCTTCCAACATGAAACTGATTTTAACCTTCTATTAGAACAAGGTATCTGCAGAAGAATTCAAGGTGAATCCAGATAAGTTGATTTGACATGAAAAAGGCACTACTTTCAAAGTATTTGTTTTGGGGTGTATTATATATATTTTGTTTATTAAAAAGCTTATGAAATTATAGCCACACCTTTGTCTAGGTGGATGTCTGTGGATGCCTTGATCCTGCAAGCAAGTTCTGCCTCTGTCTCTGACCAACTCTTTCTTATGCCACACTTCAGTGCACTTTAATGCTTTGCTTAAGGACTCTTAAACTGTAGTTATGTGGATTGTGCTTATGGGAGCTTCAGAGTGTTTCTCGATCAGACTATGGACAGATTTTCATGAGAGGTCCAGCGAATGAAACGAGCGAGCCTCCTCCCCCCACCTCTCTCTCAGCAGCAGACAGTTTACATTGTAAGTAGATATCATGGACTCCACTGCTGAAAATGAACACCCATAATCGGCTTCAACTGGAAAACACAACACGCACACAGACACACACGCACCACACCATTCTGCAGACTGGAAGCGCAACAGGGAAATTACCACCTTGCACCAGACAGTGCTAAGGAAAGTGTTTGCTGTGTCTTGCAGCAGGTTTTCTGCTCTACAAACCTCTGACAGAAAAAAACAAACCACAAGTTGGACGTCCTGCTATACAAATCATTGGTATCTATTTACAGCAGTCCTGAAGGCTGCCTCTTGTCTACCTGAGGGCAACTAATGTGCAATAGGCCTTTCAATTTATGGAGCGCACAGAAATCCTGGCGTATGGTGCATGACGATGTACATGTATATCATCAGTAACACTTAGGAGATAAAATTACATGTAAGTAAGTTATTTTAGGCAATAATATTATTTTATGGTAACAGTTGAGTTTTGCTATTGATTCTTCTATCAGTATAAAACTTATGAGAGGACATTTGCTTTTCAAGTTTGTACGGAGTTAATCGATTTTCATTCAGCATACTCACTTTATCAGAAGCCTTCCTCTCCTGTTAATAGCAAGTGTCCTCTATGTTAAAATCCAGCAAGAAAGCCAAAAATAACTCCTGTATATCTGTGAAGGCTGGAGGTCTACACGGTGGCAAATAGTCCACCGTCGCAGCTCTTCAGCTCAAATAACAGAGCGCGCGAGGGCTGCGCACGTTCTCCTGAAAAGATATGCGGACCTGACCCGCCGTGATCTGCGAGCTGTCAGCGCGGCTTCCACGACGCGCGCGAGAGAGGGAGGAAGTGAGAAGCGTGAAGCTGTCTGTGAAAGACAGAGAGAGCGAGAGAGAGAGAGAGGTGTGTGTGGGGGGGGTGCCTACGTTTGTGCGCTGGAGTCGATGGGTGAGATTGTAAGCTATGGAAAGTGTTTGTGGTTTAGTGTGTGGGGAGTGTAGGCTATGTGATGATGGGCTACACATAACAGTTAAACAGATACTTAAAAAGCAAAGAATAAAGTGAGTGGTTATTTTTTCTAGTATGGTGTTACTCTGCTTTGAGGTTTTTAATCCATGTGTTATTCTACTACTGACATGAATATTCTGTCTACTGTGAACATTATGTCTAATGTAAGTGGACTAAATACAACAAAGCGCATTTACTCAAGTAGGCCTACAATTTTGAGGTAGCCTACTTGACCTTACTTTTTTGGCATTTCTTCTTTTGACAGAGAGACAGGAAAGGCAATATGTCCATTTTATGCTACTTTCAGCTGCAGATCTGGAAAACTTTTCCTGGGGAAGCAATAGGTTTTGGCAGCGTGTTTTTGGAGGGTGATGTGTGAAAAATACATTACACTTCTGTGGGTAAATGACAGTAAATAGCCAATAATTTTAGTGAGTGAAATTGTATGTTACTGCACTGGGAATATATACAAAGAAAATGAAAACATACAGTATCGTGACATCCAGCTTTGTGGCATGCGGTTAATAACGTCTACGATCAAATCAATAAACATGAGTGAGGCTTAGATTATGGCTAAAATATTCCCAGGCTGTGTGTGTGTAGACTCAGGAGCTCACATTAAGCAATGGATGTTAGAGATAGGCTGCTGCTAAATATATTTATTTGCTAATCAAAAAAAAAAAAACTATCAATCTGTTGTCATTAACACTGCTGTTGTACTGATACACTTTTAACCAGAACTTTACCATAACCACTTAAGATTGAATTGTCATTGATTGTTACTGACTGACAAAGGATTCACCAGAATAAGTACAGTTTATGTTGAAGGGGGCATGAATGTCTGTAACAAATTTCATGGAAATCTGTACGAGAGTTGTCAATACATTTCACTCAAAGCCAAAACTTGCTGGTGCTACAGGAGTCTGCTCACCAAAGTCAGTAGGATTCATCCTTGGTGGACCACGAAAGTACAACATTTCATGGCAATTCATCAAATAGTCGTTTTCAGTCTGGGCCAAAGAGCTGACATGGCCATGGCCGAGAACCAAGGCCCTATCATGGCTTCAAAAAAAGAAAGAAAGAAAGAAAGAATGAAGTAATCTCCTCCTCAATTCAAACTCCTGCCTCAACATGACTTTTTAGTGCAGATTGGAGGCAGCGTTGTCAGCAAGTTGAAAACATTGGGCGTCTCTGTTGTCAGCAGATTGGACTCCCATCATGTTTAATTCATAGTGAAACAATTCATAGCCAAACCAATACAAGAGCAGCCCACCAATACACTGGTCATTACATTGAGTGCCTTTACTGCTGACAGAATAGGCCACTCAGCAGCTACACAGGCTTCTTGTGTGTGTTTGTGTGTGTGTGCGTGTGTTTTCACTTAAGAGCCAATTTGCATTTACTGCAAACAGTATCTAATGTACAGATCACTGCATTAGCCACAGAGCCAACTGTGTCCCTTCAGACAAACTGCACTCTGTCTGCTGAGACCGCATAAATATGCAACTGTACTCCTCTGTTACTGCATCACACACACAGTCGTGTTTCTATCACTTCAGAGACATGACATAGATTTATATTTATTTCCTGGAGAGATACCCTGACCCCTAACTAAGACTTGCCTAACCCTTACCCTAACCTTAACCTAAACCTAACAATAAACTTAAAACGTCTTCACCCTAAAATGTAATGACTTACACTATGGGGACTTTTGTTTTGTCCCCAAAAGGAAGTAGACTCTTCACAATGTGACCGTATAAACAGATTTATGTCCCCATAACATAAGTAAAACATGTCTCCACACATACACACACACACACACACACACACACACACACACACTTCACTACACTACACTACACTACACTACATTGTCACTCCCACTAAGGAACAGGTTTATAATCGCAAAGTCTACTGGTCAAGGCCAGATTGTATCGTAAAAGTTCTCAGGACCATAAAACAACCATACACACACACACACACACACACACACACACACACACACACACACACACACACACACAGTTCACTAATCACTTAACATTATATAAGCAAAGTATAACTAATGTCTCTGCGTGTGCACATACACACAAATATTCAGGGAATACGGGACAAACTTGGCATTCTCTCTGTAAACTGAACACGCCATCATCTTGAACATGTGTCATTTAATCTGTAATTTGTGATAGTTTGCTGAAACCAATGTTGTGTTGAGATATTTTTATTAATTGTTGGAATTGTAGTCTTTGGATAATGGTCCATTCCTAGCTATATTTTTAAGAGCACAGCGTTGAAAGGTTAGGTCCAAAAGTGTAAAAGACATTTGAATTCTGATGCTCATTTATTTCCAAAGTATAGAGGCAGAAGCACCTCTTTTCTGTTTCTCTTTCACAACCTCTTTCTTATATAGTTTATTGCTTGGAATTTGCACTTTTACAGCACACTTTGAAGTTGATTTCAACAAGGAAACTCTGTAGGTTCAAAAACCACAAAGCACGCTGTAAGAGTGTGCAAGCTCTTAGAAGATAATATGACATTCATTCTGTTTATTTACTGAAGAGAAAAGCATTTTTTGTGTAATATTGTTAGATAATCCAATGTAGGCGTTTGAGGTCATTCTAAAAAAGTTGCAACAGTTCCTTATTAAGTGTGAAACTGTAAGCTCATATGAGGATGAGTTGTTCTCAGTCTCCCTGGTTTTGCTTTTCATTTCCTCTCCTACGCAAAACACCTCTCACTCTCTAAATACTTCAGCTTCAGATGATTTCACGTGGCGAGGGGCTTCCACTTCCTGGTTCATATTTCTATAATGCTTTACAAGTGAAATGTCATGTCTTTTTCATGACATTACACTCAACTGAAAATGTTGGATGTTACAACAGCCTAGAAATGCTATGAAAGCAGACTTTTCTTTCATAACCTGTACACCTGAATTCACGTCTCCATTTCACATCAAATATTGAAGTTGTTCAAGTACCTGATGCTCTGACTTATATATTCTCTACTGATGGAGAAGGTAGAGGTTGAGTGTGTTGCTCAACAGCACTGGCAGGACAAAGTGTTCCTAAATTGGCGACCTATTGGCTGCTGGACTGATATTCTACATTCAGTTTCCTTCAGTCTATTTAAAAACATACACAAACTTACATTAGGCTGACACAAACAAACATACAAACACATACAGGGGACATGGACACACATGGTACGACCACATGTGGACAGGAAAAGCACATAAAGCAAAGGTGGGCATGCACTTTTACCTAAAATGTACTGAAATACTCATGTACACAGTCCAATGCACACACACTCTCACCGCAGACAAACTGGTGCGCCATTTAAAACTCGGTGCCATGTAAATCTGGGCTGTGCAAACAAACGAGGGGAGAAAAGCTGCTCTCACGCCAAAGGAAACAGCAGCAGGAAATTGTACTGACTCCACTCAGGAGACCACATCACCCAGCGTAAACTAGCAGCCTCAGCTTACACAAGTACACGATTATACTAAACACAGCAAGGCTGCAACATCATCGCTACTGCATAGGGGAAGGGTTGGATTTTCTTTCAAATTGATCCAATGCCAGAAACATCCAGGTCATTATTTTATTCTTTCCATTGTTTTAAGTTATAGAGGGGTGTGTTATGTCAGTATCCATACCAAATTAAAATGATCCAACACCATTTCATTTAACCAAATATTTTCACAATAAAATGCACTTAAAATAAAAGATACTTTTACTCCCACAATCTACATCTCAGCTCTTTCAGAACCTTAATATATTTCTGTAATTCATCTTATTCTTCTTATCTACTCTTTGTGCTTATAGAAGAGCAGCAGATTAGGACTTTTACTTCAAATCACCAACTCAGAGTGATAAAGAAAGTTTTTACAATAGTTTTGTTGGATCAACTTGACCTCGAAATTGAGATTACAAAAGAAGTCAAACAATAGCCCTGCCTCCCTTCCTTAAACTACCACAGGTGCTGCAAAGAAACCATGGACCAAAGTCAGTAATAACCTGTATTTATCCAGATCATAAGACAGCATAGGTGTTCCACTTCAGCAGCATCCTGGTCCACATTGGTCACAGTTTGGCTGCAGTTAAAGGTTAAAGGCGTCATTTAAGAGCAGTTAACAGTAGCTGGAAAGCAACTAATGTATTAATAGGTAAGAAGAAAAAAGAGGAGGATCTATTTAGTTTGGATGTCACACATTTTAAATATCAAATTATATCAAAACTGTACACAATTTCCATGATTTTTATGGAACATATGGGAATCTGGTATAGAAGCCAGTGATTACATTTTAACGTGGATATTGGACTGATCATTTTAAAACTATACAAACTCTCAGAGACAGATCCTAAGGGTGTGTTTGCAGGGACAGGAAATGCAAGGGTGACCACTGTTTAGTAAACACACATGCTCACACACACACACACACACACACACACACACACACACACACACACACACACACACATACACATATATATATATATATATATATATATATATATATATATATATATATATATATATATATATATAAAAATTGCATATATATAAAATAAATCCTCCTCTCACCCTTTGCGGGGTGGTATGTGTCATCCCCTCGTGTTCCTTCTTCTTGATGTTGCTGTCGCTTTGTATTGCCACATCTATCACTACTGCCTTCTTCTGCTGTTTGTCGATCAACACGATGTCTGGTTGGTTAGCCATCACCAGTTTGTCAGTCTGGATCTTGAAGTCCCACAGGATCTTAGCTCGGTCATTCTCAACAACCTTAGGAGGTGTCTTCCATTTTGACCTTGGGACTTCCAGCCCATACTCGTGGCAGATGTTCCTGTAAACTATGACAGCTACCTGGTTATGGCGTTCCATGTACGCATTTCCTGCCTGCATCTTACACCCTGCTGTTATGTGCTGTACTGTCTCAGGGGCATCCTTGCACAGTCTGCACCTGGGGTCCTGCCTGGTGTGATCTATTGATGTTGTACTGAGTGCCTGTTCTTGTGCCGCCATGATTAGTGCTTCTGTGCTGTCCTTCAGTCCAGCCTTTTCCAGCCACTGGTAGGATTTCTTGATATCAGCCACTTCTTCTATTTGTCTGTGGTACACGCCGTGCAGCGGCTTGTCCCTCCATGATGGTTCTTCATCTTCCTTGTCCTCACCTTTGGGTTTCTGCTGCCTGAGGTATTCACTAAGCCCTTCATCTTTGGGGGTTATCTTTCTGATGTACTCCTGGATCTTTGTCGTTTCATCCAGGACAGTGGTTTTGACACTCACTAGCCCTCGGCCTCCCTCGCTACGCTTGGTGTACAGTCTCAGGGTGCTGGATTTGGGGTGAAACCCTCCATGCATTGTGAGGAGCTTTCTTGTCTTGATGTTTGTGGCCTCTATCTCCTCCTTTGGCCATTTTATTATGCCAGCAGGGTATCTGATGACTGGCAGGGCGTACGTGTTGATGGCTCGGATTTTGTTTTTCCCATTCAGCTGACATTTCAGGACCTTCCTCACTCTTTGTAGGTATTTGGCTGTGGCGGTCTTCCTTGCTGCCTCCTCATGGTTTCCGTTAGCCTGTGGCACCCCAAGGTATTTGTAGCTATCCTGAACATCTGCAATGTGCCCTTCTGGTAGTTCAATCCCCTCAGTTCTGATCATCTTCCCTCTTTTTGATACCATGCGACCACACTTGTCCAGTCTGAACGACATTCCAATGTCGTTGCTGTAGATCCTGGTAGTGTGGATCAGTGAGTCAATGTCTCGCTCATTTCTGGCATACAGCTTGATGTCATCCATGTAGAGGAGGTGACTGATGATTGTTCCGCTTCGGAATCGGTATCCATAGCCAGTCTTTGTGATGATCTGGCTGAGGGGGTTCAGGCCTATGCAGAACAGCAGCGGGGATAATGCGTCGCCTTGGTATATGCCGCACTTGTTGGTGACTTGTGCAATTGGCTTTGAGTTGGCTTCCAGACTTGTTTTCCACAGCTTCATTGAGTTCTTGATGAAGCCTATTAGTGTCCTGTTGACCTTGTACATCTCCAAGCATTCCAGTATCCATGTATGTGGCACTGAGTCGTAGGCTTTCTTGTAGTCAATCCAGGCAGTGCACAGATTGGTCTGCCTGGTCTTGCAGTCTAGAGTGACTGCTCTATCCACCAGTAGCTGGTGCTTGGCTCCTCTGGTGTTACTGCCTCTTCCCTTCTGGGTCCTGTGCATGTATTGGGGGATAGTATGTAGTGCTGCATTCAAATCTTCTTGCAGACTTTCAGACTTTCCTTGGCAGTCTTGGTCGTTGTACTAGGGGGTCTAGCTTGGCTATGATCTTCAATTGTAGGTCAGTCGCCCTTATGTTGAGTGGTTCTGTGCCGTAAGGACTTGTTGTTATTGGGGCTTGGGACCCAATCTCTGAATGTGGGGATATTGATGAAATCTCCCCGCTGACCTGTCGTCCTGGCTCCCCCTTGCCGTAGCATATTTGTTGTACCTCATCAATCTCTAGTTGTGATAGGAGCTGACGTTTGTGGATGTTAGACCCCTGAGCTAGAAGTTGTTTCTTTGTCAGTGTTGATGATGGGTTTTGAAGCATCCATATATCCCATAGTCTCTGCATATAACCCCTCTCACTGGGATTGCTTGTATAGTAGCATTGCATCAGATCCATGTTTTCTGCTCTCGTCCATGTATGTCTTATTCCAGTAGCCCATTTTTCATCAGGTTGACCTGTTTCCCTAGCACCTGACGCGGACCTTGTTAACCCGGGTGACGTCCAAGCTGGTGTGGCTCTTGTATTTGCGGTTTCACTCATGCCTGAGGTAGGCCAGTAGCATTAAGGACCTTGCCTAAGGGTCCACCTGGATGCCCCCACCCTGACCAGAACTCACGATCACCTGTACCAAAGTCAGTGGCATTAAGCTAGCCAGGAGCTATATGTACGTATGTATGTATATATATATATATATATATATATATAGCTAGAGAGAGAAAGAGAAAGAGAGAGAGAGAGAGATTACTATTTATATAGTAAGTATTTAGCAATGTTTATATATATGTTAGAACAATCAGTGGTTTGTCCCGCCATTGAAATAACAATAACAACCCATGCAGTGAATGTTAGAGTAACGTTAGAGCTTAACTTACATCATAAATTACGTAACATCATAAATTACGCTTTTTATGTTTTCCTGGATTTGCAGGCGTTGCTTCTTCTGTAACAACAAAGATAGAAGGGCCGTCGCCTTGTGTGATGATCTGTGGGAGGGGCTTCTCTCCTGCTTGTTTGTGTCTGCTCCTCTCTGCCACTGTTTAGACACAGCAGAGAACTAACTGTGGAATAAGGATGTCATTTTAAAAACACAACAACAAACAGCAATGATACCATTTCTAATAATTATGCTGTATTGGTATGTTTTAATATTTCATCAGAGGAATTGAAACTCCAGGTGAACAGTGGGGAGAGGGGCAGAGAAACCAAAAGGATTGGCAAGCATGGGACATATTTAATTTATCAGAATCAGTATCAAGTACTGTGCTTCTGCATCCTGTGTGTCGCCTTTCAGTGACAATTTCAGACCCAGTCTGTCCAGTCAAACAGGGAAGTTCAGGTGGTGTCATGAGACAAAAGAGTAGAGGAAAGTGAGGTCGGGGAATGTGAGGGAAAGCATCATTGATGGAGGCAGCTCTACTTCTTTGTCCTCTCATGTTGGACTGAGGCCAGACTGGACGCTACTTTGACTCACCATCACATCTCATCAATTGAAAAATTGAATCTCAAGGCACAAGTGGTATTGCAATACAGGAAGGGCTGGGGCTAGCGGATTAGCCTGCTAACTTCAGAAGATATCTCTGCAACACAACACAAAAATGTCTTTGACATAATGTCACAGCTGTTACTTCTTTGCATTCTGTTGATCATGTCAGTTCATTTTTTGAAAGTTTTACACTTCAATTTTGGTCAAATCTTACACATTATACCTTTAAACAGTGATATAAATAATCTGATAAAGACCAGGTCATTCCTCTATTCTGCTGACTTAGAGAAGGTCATCCTTGCCTTTATTTCCTCAAGACTCCATTATTCCAATGCTCTGTATTGTTGTATTGTACATACTGGTATTAGTAAGGGAAAGATTCATAGACTGCAGCTCATTTAAAATGCCGCAGCCAGGCTTCTAACTCGCACTAAGAGAAGTGACCACATCACACCAATTCTTGCTGCCATTCACTGGTTACGTGTGAGTTTTAGATTTTAAGATTTTACTATTTGCTTTTAAAAGCCCTGAACGGTCGGGCTCCTGCTTGTATCTGTGATTTGATAACTCTCTACAAGCTGGATCTTCTGGCAGGGCTCTACCAAAGTCTCGTGTTGTCACTAAAGGTGACCAGGCTTTTGCAGTTTGGGCCCCTCAACTGTGGAACTCCCTGCCTAATCTCCAGGCAGGCAAACTCACTGGCCACTTTTAAATATCTTCTTAAGTCTCATTTTTATCGTATTCCATTTTTATAAACATTGTATTATTGCTGTTGTTGTTGTTTTATTCATTGTTGATTTTTAATTACTTTTATTTTACTTTATTTTAAGTTTAAGTATGATTCTACTGCATAGCACTTTGTAACTTGGTTTTGAAAAGAGCTATACAAATAAAGTAATTATTATTATATATATTTGTCAAATTTATTGTCAGATGTTGATATGTTGATAAATTCTACATTTTTGTTTACTTTACTGAAGGGGAAGTCATTTAATCTGCTGTTGCTTTCATTTGCTCTGTCATCCAACATTGTGAGAAAATCTGAAAACCATTAACTGCTGGAAGAACAGCGGCCACTTCCTGTTTTGTGCTGTAAAACTACACAGCAGGGTTTCCGATGTTTGACCTGGTTGCGCTGTGTGTAAAAAGTAATGATGCTCATGCTGACTTGTTATCTGTGGTACCTGTGGTACACCTGCTATTCAGATAGGTCACATTATAAACAGTTTTTTAAAAAGAAAGCTTGCCTGTCATGAGAAAAGTGCATAAAATTACTACTTAGATTCACAAGAATATTGTGCTTAAGTGTAGTTTTTATTATGGCTTTATAGATCCTGTTGAACACATGGTCCAGACTTAAATATCTTGACTACTACTTAAAAAGATTGTCATGAGATTTGATACAGACATTCATTGTCCTCAGGGCATGCTACTGACTTTAGTGATCTCCTGACTTTTCATTTAAGTTGGTGCCACCAACAGGTCAAATTTATCAAGGAAAATGCCTTCACATCTAAAGAATGGATTGCCCCAAAATGTATTTTGTTCAGATAGTGCATTCACTGCAGGCAGGAAATCCTCTGACCTTTCCTCTACAGCCACTGCTTTTTCCTTGCGTTTAGTGCTAATTAGCAAAATGTTTAGCATCCTAACATGCTAAACAGACCTGCATAAGATCAGCATATTATTCATTGTAAGCATGTTAGCATGCTGGCATTACAATTTTGCTCAAAGCACAGCTCTCCCTAAGTACAGCTTAACCCAGCTGCTATCATGGCTGTAGACTTGTTGCATGAGGGCCTTTTTGCTTCAGTTAACATTTACTACAAAAAAAATGACAGTAACTGTTGATTGCTTGAAATAACTTGTCTTTTCAATGTGTTTCTTACCGTTGAATATTTGTTCAGCAGACCATTTGACAGAATTAGAGTGTTGTAGAGTGGTGGATGACTGGTGATAACTAGTGACAACATGCAGTTTCAGGTTGTGTCTCAGGTTGTGTCATTGTTGCACCACAGGTCTCTAGGCCTACAGTGTAATGAGCTCGAGGATACAAATCTTGTATCTGTAATCTCAGCCAGTGTTTTATGTGTCTATGGTAATTCAAAACGTGCTCCAAAAGAAAGTTGACTTACTAATGCTAATATGCTGTGTGACATGTGGCAACTTTAAAAGTGTGCTCAAGTCAGTTACAAAGGCTTATAATTTTCTGTATTTTTGAAATTTTCTGAATATCATATTGACTCTTTCTTCCCACATACTCATACATGAAATGGTTTGTACAGCTTATTTATGTAACACTTACATAAACTGAAGCACAGAACTGACTGTTCTTTCCGTCTGCAGTCTATGCATTTGTACCTTTCTCCCACATAATGACATCTGAAGACCCCCCTCCCCAATCTTTCTCACAATCCCTCACCACCATTTCTCGGCCCTCCCTCTCTTTCTCTCTGAAGTGTCCTTTCATTTCATTCTGCAATAGAAAAAAAAGGCCACTCTCATGTAAGTCTACAAATTGGTCACGACAGCAGGATGAATAGATGGAGGCGACACGTACTGTACACACTCAAATGCATAAAAAAAAAATTAAGCTGATTTTTTTTAGATTCATTTGCATCCCGTTTATTCATTCATCTCTGCTGTCCTCTTTACCTTAAAAAACACAGAATTTGCTCAATAACTTTTTGAATTCCCACATTCATGTGGTTTCAACAGTGATCTTACATGTCAATGAATAGTAGACCTCTGATAACTAAGGACCACTGCTGATTTCTTAGTCAATGCTCCATTAAGTGCTCAGTGGTGCCTCGACTGACTGTTACTTAGTTATTCACCTCTGATTTTGGTGCAAGCAAGGTCATTCTTGTCCTCGGGCCACAGTGTAAGCCAACTGCCGAAATTCCCCGGCCAAACAGGACCGCTAAATGTTTGTAGTTGTCCTGCAAAACTAGGAACCACAAAAGGAATATCCATACATGAATCAGAAAAGCATCATACTCTTGTTGGTTGTAGTCTGAGTCAAAATGTACCAGCATGTGTTGATCTCACTCTGTGTTTGCCTCTTGGAAAAGTTCACACATGTATGAAATATAATTTGCACTTAGATATGTTTATCTGGCTTATACAAAAACTTAAAGAGGCCAAATATGTGTGGGAGATCTGTGTTGAAAGGAGAACGTGAGACCTTTAGTTCGTGCTGTAAACGGTTTGTGTGTGTGAAGCTGTGGGTTTGGTTTCACCTCATGGCTGTCGCATTTGACCTCCACCCTCTCTGATCGTGACTCTCCCACGAATCTGTAATAACAGAGAAGCATTTATAATTATAAAAAATAAACTGTATGTACTGTGGATAGTGGAAGTTTGTTTTTTGTTTTTTTCTTAAAGCAACACCAGAACAGCAACAACTGTACACCGAACATAAAAAACTTTAGAAATTGTACCTCATGCATTTTGTGTGAGTTCACCTGCAAAACACTGAGCCCAAACCAAAAGCCCTGCTCTGTAAAAAAATAAATATTGAGTTTTACAGGCTTATCAAGCTGCTTACACGCCATTAACTTCTAAATGTCTTCCTGATATTTACAGCCAGAACCAGTAAAAGTGTCTTTCCTCAAATATACATATATATATATATACATATACACATATATATATATATATATATATATATATATATATATATATATATATATATATATACATATACATATACATATATACACATATATACATATACATATACACATATATACTACATATATACATATGCATATATATATACATACATACATATATATACATATATATATACATATGTATACTATATATATACATATATCATACATATATGTATATACATATACATGACATATATACATATATATATATATACATATATACATATATACATGTATATATATATACATATATATATACATATATATATATATATGCACATATACATATATACATATATATATATATATATATATATACACATATATATATATATATATACATATATACAGCATATATGTATAATATACATATAGATATATATACATACAGTAGCATACATATGATACATATATATGCATACATATATATAGTACAGAGATAGACAGAGTCACATGACAGAGTAGTATTATGGTATCATACATGCAGAGAACTGCACAATGGAAATTATAGTTACAATCGGTAGATCTCATTTCCTTCATCCTTCCTTCCTCAAGCCTCTTTTTTTCCTCTGGGCTGACCATATCATTTTCATTGTATCCAAGGTGACAGATAATAAGCACAGATTCACACCTCCCAACGAGCTGTTTCCTGATTGGCATTGAAGCAAGAAGCTGTTTAATATGAGCTGGAAAACAGGAAGGAGGCCGGTTTATATAGTAATTACAAGTTATGCAATGAATCAAGGTTAGTTCTGCTGCCATGTGGAGAGGACGGGTACTGCAACAAAAGGGAACCTCTAATTTGAGTCTTAATTTTGCTCAGAGATTAGACAAACCTGACCATATTGTGATATGATGGGGTGATGTTTTACATTTGGGGAAAAGGTTAGTTATTCTGATACTGCATCAGGTCTAGAAATAATGCTGACAAAATTATTTTAAGGGAGTAAAAAATCTTAATGATGTGATAGCTATGGTCGGTTTAACTTGTGATATCCTGTTAAAACATCTGTTTGTACTCAACTCAGTCTGATGGAGCAATTTCTACCACTTGGTTAAAGTATGCCAGTGGCATAAACATTTGAGGTATTTGACATATTTTAGTGAAGTTTTTAAAAGCTAAGCACATTTTTTGATGCAGCTTCAGAGGCTCTTTGTAAGAATTTTCTACAAACATGCTTAACTAATCGGTTGAAGACTTAAAACTTAGCTATTTGCCACTGCCTGTTAATTAAATTAAACCTGGGGTTTAATCAGATTTATTCTATCTTAGCTTATTTTTGTCTTCTGTTATTGTATTCTTGTAAAATCCTTTTAAACTATGTTGTAATGCCATTTTATGACTGATCAAATTTGAATACTGCCATTGAATGTAACATTTTGTGATTTTTTTATGATTTTATGACTTGTGATCTTTTATGTTCTGGTTCATCGTGACCCAAAGGTCTGTTAAATAGATAATGTTTTGTGGATATTAAAACATAAACAGCAGAGAGACATATCACATAATTCCTATCTTTATATCATTTAAAGTCCAGTCACCCCAATTCATTTGAACAACTTTTATTTATTAAGTTTTTACAAATAAAGTAACAAAGTTCATTGTATTGTAGCGCAAAGCGCAGGTTTTTTTAATATGAAGCTTGAACACTCTATACTTAGTGCAAAACATACCGTTAAAGGCTGCCGATGACTCCCTACATGTATTTTATTTTTGCTTTCTCTTTCATTCATTTACCCTTGTATGTTTTTAATCCAACCACTTTATACAATGTCAAACACGATACAGAAAAATGAAACCAATGAATTTAGTTAGGTGCCACTACAGACATTAAAACTGCTGATAAAAGTGAGAAATAAAAAATAAAACATGAGAGCATCAGTGAGACCAAAAACATAATTAACACGTTGAGACAAACAGTCTAGAAACTGTTGCTGTGCTCGAGACTCGACATCATTCCACAGGAGCAAACTACATAAAATAGCAAGGAGAATTGAACTGAATCAATCTGTATGTGTGTGTGTGTTTGTGTGTCGATCTGTTGGTGCACTGAAAGGCATTTTTATTTTTTACGTGTGGGCACTTCTACAGTAAAAAGCATAAAAAGGTTAGTGAGTCCTGAAGCTGTCAAAACAGAAACTGAATCTATTGCGAGTAAGGTAAAAACTGCTACACTGTACGTGTGTCACCAGACAGAGAATCCTGCTTGAACCTCAGGAAACTTCACAATAAGAGTGCCTACACACTGGATAACTCTCAAGCCTTTCACAGTAAGAGTTCTCCACTACAACTCTTCACAATAATTGCACCCCAGTTTAACTCCAGAGCTTTAAAAAAGTAAGTGTCCTACAGCAGGGGTGTTACCGTCAAATGTGACATGAGAGCTTGATAGCATACTGTAACATTAAATAATATTGCATTGCGGTAGGCAATCCATTCAAAGTAGCCCATGCAGAGACACAGCAAAATCTTATCAAACTCCTACAGTGGAAATCATCCGAGGCTCGAGCAATGGCAAAGTGAAAATCCAGGATGTTACCTGGCAAATGTAACAGCTCCAGTGAGTAAAAGCAGGTAAATAAACTAAATTTTCTTTTTCAATTCTTTACCTCTGATGTATCCACTCTACTGAAAAAACATCAAATGGCACTGAGTTGGTGGCATCATTAAAGGTTTGACTTCTTTTAACAGATCATGATAAACAGAATGATCATAACCAGAACTTAAGGAAAGTGGCTCAATGATTATTCACAGCTTCAACCAAACTTGCCAAGTAGTAAAAAAACATGTTGCATTATTATTCATGAGAAATGGAAAATCTCTCCCAAAAGAGGCAAAAGCAATGTTTTTTTTTTTTGTACAAACGTTACACAGACGTAATCTTTTTGTGTTTTTATGTGAATCCAGAACACACATTCTCAGCAAAAAAAGATGTTTTTAAGTGAATGTCAAAGTTTGTACCAGATATGAGAAAGAAAAGAGGACAGGGTGTAAAAGCCTTGAATCTAAAACCACCATAAGTCCATTATCACCATCACTTTCATCATTATTGCCCCATCATCACTACCTGCACAATCATCATAACCACCGCTGTGCTCACAGTCATTCTAACCACCACTGCTGTTATCACCACCACCAACACCTCTAGCACTGTGATGCCCTTATGTTAAAACATATATATATTTTTAAATTTTGGTTTACATAGTCATTTCTGTGACTATTAAAGTGGTGGAGCTTCGGATACACACAGTGGAAATATGAAAGAATGAGACAGTATTCATACCTTTTGCAGACCAAATCTGTTAAAAAGACAGCAGAGTTCGGCTGGCCTCGTAATAGCTTTTTGATTATAAAAACGTAAGATAGCAAAACAAAATTGGACAACAAATGGCTAGACTAAAGGCTCAAGATGGCTTCTATAATTTGGAGTTTGTGGAAGATTAGCCAATGAGCTACAAGAGATCCAAATCAATCAAAATCTATAATGTGCATCTTTGGAGTCTGTATATTTTGAGTGTGAATGATGTAAGCATTCACAGCCTGTGTTCTTTGATTCTTAATACTCATTATTTTACACTGCTCTTGACACTTAAAGACCCTGAAAACATTTTCTTCTTACTACGAGTGAGGGTTCCCTACAAGAAAAAACTATTTTATGCCACAGTTTGGACAGCGTTGGTTATTGTACATTAGAGATTTCTGTATTTCTTTGTTTCTGTTTCTCTCACTGATTTGAAGTGGGTGGGGCTCAGTGGGAAAAAGTTATTACTGATTACAGATTTTTTGGCCATAAATATGATATAATACATACAGTATTTATAAAGTTTTCAGGGCCTTTAAAGTCTGTAATTACATAAGTAAATTATTTTTGGGCATGTGGTCATGGCTCTATAGTCAGTCTGCTCAGTTTGAAGCTGGTGTTTCACTACAGAGATGTGCCTTATATAGTACATTCAGCGAAACAAAACAGAGTGCACTGTTTCTCTGTGGTAAATGTCTGCTCTCAATATTCACTGAATAATAATCAAATTGGGCTCAAAACCAGGACAGGAGATGTTTTTAATCCAGAGGCTATAGCATCATCATTCTTTTTAGTAATTAAAAGAACAACATTAAAAGTAACTTTTGTTAGCTGTAACAACGTGTCCTCTACTGAAAGCATCCTGCACCTGGGCCAGTGCCTCTGAAGTACAGAGTGGTCCAAACTTCAAATACAATCTTCAGTAACTCCCTTCTTAAAACGGAAAAATATCCCCCAATATATACATTTAAAATACTGGAGAAAAAAAGGCAATGATAGACTTGGACTGTTCGGTCCATCTTTCATCATGTTGTGCAATCTCATGTGTATGTAAAGCACAGCAATGGGAGTCGCCTCTCAGAAACAGCACTGACTTCAAATGGTGGCCTTTTTCAATCTTAACTGGTCAATCTCATTGGCTTAAATGGCAGCAGAGTTAAGGTCAATTCATCTTTCTATTCTGAGCTAAGTTTTTTTTGTTAACAGTTATGATTTTCATTTTTTAAATCCAACCTGGGGAAAATACACTCTCAATTAGCTGAAATCAAGGAGAACTAACCACAAACCAGCTGTAGCGCACACAGCAGCAGCTAGCAGCTTACAACTAAACAACTATTATTACTGCATCTCGACCAAAAATACTGCATGCCTTCTCCACTAACACCAGGTCCAGTCACCACCATCATCACCACTGACTTCAAAGTGACACCACCCAAAACTCTCCACACCTGCTGTCAACTGTGCTTACTTTAACTCAAGTCCTCAACACCCCAAACGAAAAAGCAACAGGAAGGATGCAAGGCACTAGTAAGTATCTCCAGTATTAACCAGAGGCTCTACGGAGAGGGGAGGGGGGGCAGGGAAGGCAAAAGAAACAAAGTGAAAATAAAAGAAATAAAAAGACAGACTTTTTTTTCAAGTACATTAAAATGGACACCATTGGTTTATACATTCACATTCATCTAACAAAACCAGGGAGAAAGGGAAGAGGAGGGCTATTTAAAGTGTCTGATATACAAGAACTGTATTAAGAAAAAAATAGCTAGCATTACTTTATTATCTAAATATCTATCCTGCCATTCACCCCGGTTTGTCTGTATAATTGGGCTTGGATGTCAGTTTCGACTTTCAATTCAAATCAGTTCTAAAGATGAACTGAAACTGCAGTCGATTAGTTGTTGGTAAGGCATTAGTTTTGGATCACATCCTCAGTAACTGGTTGAGAGGACAGTTATTGAAAAGAGGGATTTTCCATTTTCACATTTTGACAAGAATCCATTTGCTTTAAGCAGTGAATTGAAAGTGAAAAGACCCCAAACCGTTCTCTGTATGCTTTTTTTTAAATTTGTGACATTTCACCTTAAAACTAATGTTGTCCAACAACATTTGCTAATAATAAACAACAGTAATCACAGTGTTTCCACATCGTACACTGATGTGCGCATATAACAGGTCCATCGACAGAACATGTTTTTGTTTCTTTTTAAATAGAACAATAATCATTAACAACAATAATTATGACAATAATGTACATTGCAATTATTTCAACACAAATGCTGAAATCAACCTAATGATGAAACTAAGAACTGAGGCATTAGTCTCTGAAACTATGTCTGTTAAACGACTGCTACGCGTCCAACAATGCGCGTGTATTTACATAAGTGTGTGCATGAATGTGTATGTGTGTAGGTGTGTGTATTTAAATGAATGTCTCATGCACTCTGTGTGTCTGTGTGTGCGAGTGCTTGCTGGGGGCAGCAAGCAAAACAAACCCAACAAAACAAAGTCAAAATAAAACAATAAAATGGAATCATCATAGCTGACATTCTAAAAAATAAACGGAGACACAAACTGTACAGGGACTCTATATTATTCTGATAACAAGGCCACTTATTCACGGTGAGTTCTCTCATGTTTGGGTTTTTATCCCCCCCTCTGAAAGGTTTCTGCTGTTATTGCTTCAAATGGCAACAGAGAGGCGGAGAGAGGGATGGAGGAAGAGGTGGAGTCGTGGAGGCGTTTGGTGTTCAGAAGCATCTGTCACAGTGCATTCAGCACTGTAGCAGTGGTGCACACAGCCAGCATGTTCCTAAAGCAGTGGAACATGAAACAGATGAGGTGTTATTTAACATAAACACTCTCATGCTGCTCCTCCTTCTTCATCTACTTTCCCTCCTCCATCTCTCTCCATCTGTTTGAATGCTTTGTCACAACAAGGGAGGAACAAGACACAGAAGGTTGCAGAAGTCAGAAATTTTCTCAAGCTGTCGAGTCAAAACTCCGCCAAGTGCCGGACTATACCTACTCTAAACCAGGGTCGAGGTCAGCTCAGCTGCAGCCATTCAAATTCTCAATGTGCGTATGATTTGTTTCAGATTGTTTTGTGCTTTGAATGGAAATTTTCAAATTCTGAATACTGAAGAGAAACCGATTCCTGATCTTAAGATAAACTGCTTGCTTTCAGAGTGATACAGCCTTCTTGTGCATCATTTGATGTTGACATTGAAAACTAAGAAAGACAACCATAATGCAAAGGCCATCTACGCTCTCCTCTGTATCCACCAGTTACCTCTTTAGAGAATGCCAAAGTCATTTCTGTATTCTGAAAAACTGCATTGTTGCATGTTTCTATCATATTTGAGAACTCAAGGATTCTTTTAAAACTCAGTCCGAGAGCTAAAAGTAGAAATACTTTAAGCAACTTCAGCATTATAAGCTTTTAAGAGGTGCTGTGTGAACCCCCCCCGCCCTCAACCTGATGTAACTCCCCTCCACTATCTCACAAGGGTGATAGTGTGACCTAGAGTTCATTTTCAATTTAGAAAATGAAGAGGAACAAGTGTGAGTGCACCTATACACAATACCTTACACACAAACAGTAACACCAATCCCACATCCTGTCACAACCTCTTTGGCCTTTTAACATTGCACTCATGAGTCTTTTCCTTTATTCTTGAGCATTTGGCCAGCTGATACAAGCCTACAGTCAAACACAGCAGAGGGGGAGGTTATGTGACAAACTGTGGAGATGGCCACATCGCATTCCTGATTCCTTCTCTCCTCTTCCTTTGCGTTTTCTTTTCTCCTCTTGAACAGGTCAACTTCTGTCACTTCAAACTCCTTGCTCTCCACGCTCCTGCAGTTCTTCCATCCCCTATGGCCGATCAAGCCCAAGTCACACTTTGTTCCACACCTGTCCAGTCTAGTCGGGCCAGGAATCAAACCAGCCCTCACCCCCAGCCCTACGTCGTCCTCAGGTTGGGTCCTCCTGGGTTGCTGACCGACTTTTGCAGAGTGTTGGTCAGATGGAAAGCCTGGAGTGGCCCCTGCCCGGAAATCTGGCCCTGTCCACCAACTGTGGTAGGGTAGGGACCCAGGGGCTGGGAGGTACTGACCAGCAGAGGCCCAGGCTGTGCTGGGCCCTGGTGTGGGGTCGACAGGCCGTGAGCCGGACCGGACCATTGTGCGCTGTAGGTGGCGGTTGGGGTGTAGTTGAGTAACTGGGGAGGCTGGGGTTGAGATGGAGTGGAGGAGACAGGGGGGTGGCACAGGGAGCCCTTGCGAGCGGCCATCGAGGTAGCAGTGCTGGGGTTAGTAGGGAGGTGGGCTGAACCTCCAATGCTGCTGGTACACAGCTGGCTGGGAGCAGAGTACTTCCTACTCAGACTGGCTGACTGGATAACCTATGGTGGAGATTTCAAGTGAAGAAAGACTTTAAAAGTTTATTCATGCAGATACTTAATTTAGTAGATATCACTAGAATTTTGTGATTTTATCATTTGCAAGTTTGTTCAAGAATTTGCACCATCAAATTGGGCATCTACTGGATTATTAGCTCAATCTCAAGTCCTGTCCTGAGAGGTCCAGTGTGACATTCAGTTTAGACGTCCATCATTTTAGTTAATATCGGGCTCATGTGGTGCATGTTTCAAAAATAAAGCTGTATTTAATCAAATTACTAATTGAGACATGTAAACCTGAGGTCAGTTAATATTATTTCTTCACAGAAGCACTGAATGAGCTGACCATGATGTGATGGGGTATATATTTAAACTAACCTCGTAGCTGTGTCCCTGTGCTGGGGCCTGCTGCAACTGCTTGGCACTCCTCTTCCCCTGAAAAAGTTTCATATTCAGTTCTGTTTACTCACCTGTACATTACATTATTCAACTATAAACTGCATAAAAATAATAACTGAAAACAATTACTTTCTAAATCTCAACGACCAATTACTAAAATGCAAAGAAATTGGTCTTTAGGAGGGTTCATAGCCCTAATTTTTTTTTATAAAACTCTCACTATCAGATTATCTAATTAAACAGAAATCTTCCACAAAATATCTCAAGACTAACTTCTTTCCCTTTCTTTTCTATGTTGATGTTTTGGTCAATGCACACACACACACATACAGTGCCAAATGGATACAGGACAAACATATCATCAGCCAAATGCCGGTCGGTTTTCGCTGAGGTTTGTTTGCTCTACCAACCACTTTGGCTTTTAACAAACTACCGTTTAGAGTTTAGTTCCTTCCCTTTAAACATCTTCTTTTCTGGTAAAATAAATACAGGAAATGGTGAGTCACCTGTGAGAGGTTCATGGCATCTCTGGCCCAGTTGTCCACCAGTTTATGGAGGTCATCGGTGAAGGTTCCTTTCCTCTGGTGGGGGGCTGACATGTTGGGGGGCAGGTACTGAGAACCCCCCTGGCTGTGACCCAAACCACCTGAACCGCCCACGGCATTGGTGCTGTTAGTCCCTGCGGAGGGAGACGGAAATAAAGGAGGAGAAGAGCGAAGGACGTGAGACATTGTTCAAACTAGAAATGCTAAGTGACGTTATCTGAATGAATGAGAATGCGCTCCCTGTGTTGACCATGAAAAGGGGCGTTACGTGACAGAGGCTGTTCGGGACAGAGTTTTGGGGTAAGTCAGCATGTCGACATGGTCATAGAATTAAATGCTTAAGTAGTAATAGAGGAAATAATGACGACAGATGGGATCATGAGAAAAACTATGACAACAGAGCAATGTTTTGAAACAGAACAAGGGCACTTTTGATGACAGATACTAAACCTGTTTCAGAATATATCATTATGTATTGTCAATCTAGGTTCTCTCAAGAATCCCATTGATTCAGGTTAGTGATACACTGGGCAACCAGTAAAGCTGACATGCCCAGCAGCATTCACCCACAAGATGCTCCAACGCAAAAGAGGTAGGGCTGAGTCAGTCGTGCTGTTGATCACAGTTACCCCGTGTACCACTGGTATTGTATTTTGGTTTACTTTTTGACCATTAGATGGCACTCAAGCCCTGTAACAGCTGGTAGCTTGCCTTTGCTAACCCTGAGCATCAACTTCAGAGCAAATTGAGCACAAACTGCAAAGTGGCCAGGGTGTCTGCAATGTATGTTAAGCGCTGTGCTGTTGTAACATCTAGTCTTTGTTCAAGTTAACATTAACTATTTTATAATACCAGTACCATCATCATAGCATGTTCCAAGATGGCACTTGCACATGTTCATGCCTCTGCCAGGCCAACCACTCGGCTGGTTCAGATATTGCCACTAAATTTCAGAATTAAAGGTTTCACTTCATCATATTTGGATCCCCAATAATGCTGACAATATGCACATGTATTTTTCAAAAATACAGAGTTTTAACATATTGTTCAGACCAGGATTAATAAGTTTCCTTTCTTTATTAACATTCTTTTACTATACCTTAAATCCAGACTCTAGTAACAAGTGCAAGAATCTGAAGCATTTCATTTGTAAGAAATCCCAAAGCCAAGCTGACAAAACAAGCTAGGCAATGAGATGTTTATATGACTCATATCAGATACTACACGAGAGGAGACACAATATGCAGGGAATAGCCACTAAAAACTAATTATACAGTTCACAAAAACTGTCATGTCATGCTATATAAAATGGAGGGAAATAAGAATGAAGAGACGCTGAGTCGTGACTGACTGCAGCAGCATGGAATTCTGGGCAATGTAGTCAAGACCTCAAGACATGACGAGGGAAGAGAGGAAAGGGAGGGGGCAGAGTGACTCATAGCTGTTCAGGTGTATTAGTGTGAGTGAACGTGTATGTGTGTGAGCTTGCGGGTGCATGCACTGTCAGTTTGAATCTGTGATGGCTGGTCAATTCAGTCATTTCAGTCTTTAAACTGGGTGTGATTTGATTCATTATTATCATAATCGACAATACAATGCTTCTGAGTCACAGTCGCTGAAATAACTGAATTGAACTGATCTCAAATCTGGCAGATTAAATCTAAAGGGCATTTAAGAGCAGGGAGAAGCACAGGGGGGGCAAGTGCAAGGATGGTACAGGGGATGGATGGAGGGAGGAAAGACCAAAAAGAGAGATAGTTACTACAGAGCTGGTTGCAGGGGCAGACTTTTTTCACCATCTTCCCTGTGTGGCCGGAAGACAACGATTGGTAGATTGGAAGAGAGTCAGAGTTAAACCCCGCCCAAAACACCCGACAACCAAACACAATGCATTTGATTATGATTATCTGAACTTGAAAGTAGTCAATAAAACAACACTTTGGGGTTGAGTTGCCCAGTAACACCTTAACACTGAGATCAACCTGTCACACAGTGCACTGGGAGTCAAACCCTGGACAGTAAAGTTAGAATTGGTGTAAAGTATTTATGTGTAGCTTGTAAATGTATAAATTAAAGGCAGGTGTCTGGTCTGTATTCTGTTCTCTGCACTATGAGAAAGGCTGACCCCAGATGTCAAGTCACAATGCTGCAATCTGTATCAACAACTGAGCAAATATGCTTTTTTCTTCTGACAAAGCCGAGATATGGAGGCAACTTTCTGAGGAAGCGCAGACTTCAAGCACATTTAGTTGACAGTTACTGCAGTAGCAATAGAACACTTAATACTCGAAAATAAATATTTTTTAGCCAAAGATTGAAGATAATTCTTGTGTTTAAAAATAAACTAAACTGAGTCCTTGCACACTGCTGCAAACTCTTGTCTGTCTGCTGTGGCTTGAAGATGCTTTTGGGTAACCAACCCCTGGTTCTGTCCTCTCTACAGCTCACAAGGCCACACCAGAACTGGGTCCAATTTTGTGTTCATATATAGCCCCCTGTTTCCAGACCTCTGAATTGCTACACACATCTATTATTTGTGCGATTAAATAGAAAGAAATTGGCGATTCAGTCTTACTTTTAGGCTTACTTTTAGGCCAGGTCATTTACTAAAATTAATTTTAAAAAATCACTTTTATAAAGTAAAGGTATGATAAAAAAAGACCCAGGTCTGCCTCTTTCCCCTCCTGGCTGTGCAGTAATAGGGGAACAGGTGCGAGAGAGGGGGGTGAGGAAAGGGAGTGAGGGAAAGAAGTAAGGGAGGGAGAAAAAGGGTTTGAGCTGCAGAGGGTTCAGAGGCATTCATAAACATCCCTTCAACAAGAACAACATATTTAAAGCTACATATTATAATAATAATAATATGATTAGAGAGAAACAATTTCTTTATCATGAAAAAAATGAAATAAAATAAATAAATAAATGAGTCATTGCAATTACTCAAGTTTAATTAAAACAAAGACTACATTTCCTATTAAAAACAAAAAAAACTGTATGGCAGAAATCTCAAGTCGTCAGGTCTCAACTGTCTTTCCTTATAAGCCTGCTTGTTTTTGCACAGACGAAGGTTAGGAACAGAAGCAGTCAGGATTTGTAACTCAGACTGACACAGACACACACAAAACTGTATCATCTATCTCTAACTTATTAGGACTAGAGATGAAATGGACTGTATGTTGTACATTATGCCTATAATGCTGCCAGCTGCTTACAATGCTAGTTTTCAAAGACAGGAAGCTTTGACTGTTAGGAGGATGCCATGGGGCATTAGCTAAATTGTAAATGTGCAGTATAAATAAGCTACTGGCAAAATCCATGTGCATTTTAGCTGCTGTCAGCCAGTCCCTTTCTCAAGTACTTGTGTTTATGCAATCAGTTCTCGTTATACTGCAGTAATGGCTATGACATAATCCTTTAGATTTTCATGAAACCAAACACCATTTCTGACAAGCATTTCTTTAGAAATAGTCAACTACACTGCAATACTAATGGTGCTGGTTGATGTAAGTAAGTTTTATGTAATAGAATTACAGTTGCTGATTTGTGATTTGGCTGGTACATATCACATGGCCTCTAGAAAGCTAACAGGTAATAATGAAAAAGGCAGTTCAATTTGTTCTAATGCCAACCTTTTAAAGTGTAAATTTAGACAGTAAACACTTTGCTGTGTCCTTCCTTTCAATTATGATGCCATTATTTTATTTTTGACAATGCTGCCGTAGCCAAAAGATGGGCACTGAATGTGATGTTAAGAGATCATTTGTTTGGAAGACTGTCAAAAGAAAGAAAGAAAGAAAGAAAGAAAGAAAGAAAGAAAGAAAGAAAGAAAGAAAGAAAGAAAGAAAGAAAGAAAGAAAGAAAGAAAGAAAGAAAGAAAGAAAGAAAGAAAGAAAGAAAGAAAGAAAGAAAGATGACTAAAAGATAGAGAGATGGGGGAAAAAACATTAAAAAGTTAGTGAAGATGTCTATGAGAAGCTCTGGGCTATATCAAAGACTACATTGTCAACTTTTTGTGTCCTGCAGTGAGCTCTTATCTTTGATTTTCCATTTTTCTCCTACATATACAATAAGGATGTTTTAAGGTAGTAGTTAAAATAAGCTGTAATAAGCAGCTAACTGCTATTTTTATCTGTAGAAGGTAGCAAATCTAGTTTAAAGGCTCTGATTTTAGCTAGAAAGTTATTTTGGCCCCCACATGCTACAGCGAGAAAGCTCTCTTAGGTGAACATATTCTCATTGGCAACTCATCATATATGGACACTTGGTCAAGACCCCTTTAGCGTTGTTTTTGGATGTGGTCCGCGGTCATGTTAGCATTAGCAATAATAAATATGCAACGTCCAGTCAAGTTAGCAATAATAGATATACAACATCCAGTCCGACTTAAAATGAAACTAGTCGTTAACAAAACATTGCGGTTAGGTGGTTAACCGCAAAACACGTGGTTAGGTTTAGGCACCAAAACTACTTGGTTAGGATAAGGAAAACATCATGGTTTGGTTAAGTTACATACCGGTACGTTGAGAAAGGTCACTTAAGTAACTTAACTAAAAACAATCAATGTTCACTTTTTGTTTCAGACATGCTGGATGAAAGTCCTGTTTCTTTGTCTACCCCAGCCACCTCCTTATGCTGAATTTTCTGTTATTTATATACTACACCTACGTTTAGTGTTAAAAAATGACACTATAGGGCTTCCCCCAGTGCGACACAAACGGACACCAAGGGGTCTTGACCAAGCGTCCATATGTGTTGACTTGGGAATGAAAACGGGTTGCACAGGTGTGAAGGTGTGGAAAAGTATAAGCCTGCATGCTCAGCTGCTTTCGCCTGGGGGAATAAAGGTTTTCTACTAAAGCTGACTTTTTTGGCGACACCGGTTTTCTGCAGGACACTGGTGATATCAGAAGCAGAGGGCCTTCCTCCATCAAAGAAGGAAACCCATGGGAAGACAGGACGACCGCGACTTGACAGATATAGGAGTAAAAAAAATAAGAACAAACATAAGTAAGGATGACGGGTAAAAAGAGAAGAGCAAAGAAATAAGCGTTACACACAAAGAGCCAAGCAGGGCGTACTCAGAAAGCGCGTCCTCCTGCCGCCAGGCTTGAAGGCCAAACGCTCCGAACCCCAGCTGAACTTTACACAGCCTGAAGAGAGGGAGGAGGGAAGGAAAAGGATGAGAGTAGAGATGAGGAAAAAAGAAGGGTGCATAGAAAGGATGGGAGATGTAGAGAGAGGGAGAGGTGAAGAAGACAAAGGAAGAGAGAATGAAAGGAGAGAGAGCAACAATAGGACAGAAAAACAGGGAGGAAGGAAATAGAGATAGACAAGAGAAAGATAGAAACAGTATAGATGAGAGAGAAGGAAAGAGACACAGGTGAAGAAATACAAAGAATGTAACAGTCAGTTAGCCATCACACTGCTTTACACAGAGAGAGAAACAGAGAAAGACAGAAAGAGTTGTGAGATGTGTCTTGTTGTGAGGAAGTGAAGACAAACCAACTGCATGCATTTGTGTTTGTATGCAAAGTATTTCTTATGTTGTGGGGAAGCTGATAAGGCCTGTTGCAAACTGGCATTCACAGTGGCATGCCTACCTGGAGTGGGAGCACACAGGCTGGGCACAGAGAGCGCTGCCTCGCTGGTGTAGGCTGAACACAGGTTGTTGCTGGAGGGAGAGGGTTTGAGTGGCTGGAGCAGAGTACTGCTGCCCGAATCGGCTAATCCTCCTGGGGCTAACAGAGCCAGCTGGCCGGGGTACATGGTGGGGACGCTCTGGGCGGATAAAGTGCTGCCTAGGGATAGCATAAGGCATAGACAGGAGAGGACAGGGCAGGAACGACACACCACAGAGACCAGAGACACACACACACACACACACACACACACACACACACACACACACAAACATAACAGACAGATGAGATATCCGTCATCCCAGACATTTACATAGACACCCCCCCACACACAACCACACACAGAAAGACAGACAGGGAAAGCAATCAGAAATGTTCAAGCTCCGAGCCTGCTCCAGCGTACACCCACATGCACGTGTAACCAAGCAGATAAACACACACACACACACACACACACATATTTACACACGGATGCATAAACACAGAGACGGTGTAACGTTAGGGTAAAAGTTTTAACCATACTACAGTGTAGTGGACTTCAAAATTAAGGTGAACATTTTGGAGGTTTAGAGGTGCAGGGTTAAATGGTCAGTACAATCAAATTACAAAAAAGGTATCTAGCTATGCTATGCTTTGCTTTTTTGGATAAATTTGTCCAGGTTTTGGTGAAGTGAATGAAATTAGTTTTTCTCGGAACATTCAAGAATTAACAAGACTAAGAGTCTACAGCTACGCTAGCATGCTATGTGAGGCAGTTCTTTCTGCAGGTACAGTGGTGCTTGAGCTAAATGCTAATGTCAA
The DNA here is from genome assembly GCA_024633595.2 of Lepomis macrochirus. Classification (NCBI taxonomy): domain Eukaryota; kingdom Metazoa; phylum Chordata; class Actinopteri; order Centrarchiformes; family Centrarchidae; genus Lepomis; species Lepomis macrochirus. The sequence continues at coordinate 13,311,450 of JALXJV020000024.1, read as the reverse complement.
CATGTTAACATGCTCACTATGCTATGCTAACATGCTGATGTTTAGCAGGTAATGTTTAACTTGTTAAGATAACATTTGCTAATTAGCAAATAAGCATTGTTTATAAGGTTTTTGGTCAAATTACATTTTGACATTGATTTCAGTGACCGAGATTGTTTCTGAAAGGAAATGTTGCTGTTGTATTTCTGTACATCTTTATTTTTAGAACTATGACCCAAGTCTATTTATCGCCGTTGTGTTGTGGTGGAGGCAGAAATCTTAGAGAAGGATATCTGGACAAATAAGAAAAAAAAAAAAATTAAATAAAAATTGCCTTAGCTAGAAGTAAGTAAGAAATTATGTTTCTTTGGACTTTGGGTGAACCAACACTTTAACATAAATGTTCAAACAAGAGCCTACCTGGTTGTAGCGGACTCTTGCTGCTGTGCGTGGAGCTGGTTCTGGACGATTTAGAGGATTTGCTTTTGGTAGGTCGTCTCCTTCTGCCAGGCAAAGCTATAACTGGAGGGAGCACTGCAGTTGGAGGAACCTACACCGAGACCAAAGGAAGAATCGTTGCTTGCTATATGTACTGCATGTGAAGCCATTTCTCGTGTCTGCACAGATGTAACCAAGGTAAATTACCTTTCCCAGCTTGGTAAAGAGACAGTCAATTTCCTCCTTCTGGCGGGAGTGGAGGGCCTGAATCTCACGCATGTGCCTGGTGGTAAAGAGAGTGGAGAAAAATATTGGGTATTAAATATTGACAGGTAAAGGAAAGCAAGAGGTAATGAGGGTGAGGAAGGAAAGAGAGAGGCGGTAGGCCTAGTTTTCTACGAAGCGCTGAACATCCATTTTCAAGAAAAGAGGAAAGAACACGGGAAATAAGTAATGAAAGAAAGTGAGTGGTTAACCTCACTCTTGAGGGTTAGGAAAGAGGAAGAGGAGAAAAGAGAAGCAGAGCACAGACTACAAGTATTTTTACGGGTACAGAGGGAGAAGAAAGACGAGAGCAAAACCTAGTTTTCTTCAAAGCAGTTAATCTTAATAAAGAAGAGGTACAAGAAGAGACAGCTGACAACAGAACTGTCTTTTCTGTGAGAGGAAGGGATAACTTACTTTTCTCTGAGGCGGCTGACTTCCCGTTTAAAGTCTTCATCCTCAAATTCGGAGTCATTGTCACTGCTGATGTAGGAGTTATTGAAGGAGTTGTTGTTTAGATTTGGCAGTGAGGATTTATGTGTGGAGTCTGGACTCAAAATTGGACCAGGATCACTGGGTCCATTAGCAGCCCGGGCAGCAGGGGGAGGCGTCTGCCTGGACTCAAGGTTCTGCTCCTGGGCACGACTGACTGAAAATCTACCAACACGGGCCTCGGGGCTGGTGGTAACCTGAAAAAATAAAAACATATTGGATGAGACAAGGAGGGAAGCACTAATTTTTTTAGTTTGTGTAGTAACTGTGGCCAACAAACCCCTCACTCATTACACTACTGCTAAGATCAAAACCAGGAAAAAGGAAATACCTGGAAACGTCCAATGGTAGTGGTGGGCTTAGGGGAGGGACAGGGTGAAGTGAGGGGGGAGGGGTGGTGAGACCCTCCCAGAGTCCTTTGGGGGAGTCCATCCACAACATCTCCTCGTTGTCCTCCTCCCCCTTTCAGAGGAGACGAAGACTCCTTGTGCAGTGTATTCTCCGGGCTGGAGAGACTGGAGGAGGACGAGGAGGAAGAAGACGAGGAGGAGGAGGTGGTGGAGGAAGACTCAGTGCATGCCGGGCGTTTGACAGGAGGCTCTTCAGCAGCCAACGAGACCTAAACAGGGAAAGGGGACAATGCAACAGAGAGACAGATATACAGCATTAATTAGCTGTTCCCCTTGAACTATTCTGCAAGTTTTCTTCCTCATTAAACGTCCACAACTTCTCCATGATCTTCCCAATCATCCCCTTTATTAACTCTAGGTTTTTAATTTTTTTCTATGTAATTGAACAGATTCTCACACTATCCCTATAAGGAAAATACTTCTCAAACTTTCATGATACAGTAATTCAAACATTGTGTAATAACTGTGAACAATTTTAAATATACAGAGAAACCGTCTGTGGGAATTCACTTCTAGGCAACAAATCAAGGTGAAAAAGTGTTCACAATGTGAAATGAATTTTTGTTTTTAAATAAGGCTTTTTCAGCCTGTGATCCAGGCTACATTTATTAAGTCACTCTTAGAGGAAATGCGTAGTTATTCATGTCTGTAGTGCGAGATAAATCTTACCTGAAATCTTCCCAGTTTAATTGCTGGACCAGCAGAGGATACCGTTTCTTCCTCCAGAGAGAAGGGAACTGAAAGACAGATGCAACAAACTTTCAGCAGATGGATAAAATACTTACATAAAGACAAATACATTCTATTATATTAAAAAATATTATATATTTGTAAATGTATTAATATACATACTTTGTCCCACTGAAGGCATGCCACTGTGAAATGCCTGGGGATAGCATGGTGAGAGAAGAAAATGGATGAGTATTAAGCCGTCACTGACTTGAAATACTGAATTGATATACGGTGAGTTAACAGAATAATATCTAAATGTGTGTGTTTACCTGTGTGCTGACAGAAACAGTCTCTGGACTCAGTGCTCGCCTCAACTGAGCATCTAGGTCCTCCAGTGGCTGCTGGGACTTGAAACAGACAGATACACTTTTAGATACACTCACGGAAATAGGCAAACACACACAGGCTTGAACACTCAAATCGATTAGCACAGATCAGCCAAAAGCAAACATGTATGGCTACTAGGGCTGGACAATATTTCAATATTATTTTTGACTTTCAGCAGATGTAATTAAAAGAACCACAAAATTAGCTAACTCAAGTTTATGTTTTACTCATATCAGTAAGGTATTATAGGAGTTTGGTCCGATGTAAAGCAACAGTGGAAGACAATTAATTCATACCGATTTGATTATTTTATAGGTCCATATAATTGAAATATGACACAAATTATTTAATTATTAATTTTGTGATATTTCAACCATTTTGCCAAGTGCTAATAGCTACACATAGCTTTGCATTGTTTCATGTGGTCCGATCAACTGCTAAATCAAAATCAAACATATAATAGATCCCTATCTCATGTTCCAATTCCAAGGTGGAGAATTTTGATTTCATCTAGTCTGGACAAAAAGTGTACACATTAGGACGACCCCTCTCCTATTCCATCACACACAAAGATAGGTAAAGTGATGTAACGGGCTTAACAAGGTATTCTGCTCTCCTCAGCATTTTCTTTGCAATTAAAAAAAGAAATCATTAAAAATCAAACTCCTTTGACTACAGATTAACGTAATCAAACAGGACAAGTCTCGGCCATGAGAGTTACATAAGGGACAAGAAGTGAATGTCTTGGCAGGTCAGATTTTTCATGAAAGAGCTACAAGTCATCTCATTTTTCAGTGGTTAGATGGAAAGTCTATTTTTAAATGGCAGCCTTCTCAGCCACAACAACTGCCACCTCTGTCTCTGTCTGTCCAACTGTGTTTCCATGTCCCTTACCTTTTCTCTGTAATCAGCCTTTCCCATTTAGAGTAAAACTAGAGGCATTTTAAAACTTTGTAGTTTAATGTATCTACTTGATGTTACATTCTTCTCACTTGTTGAGTTCTGCTGTCACTTATTCAGTTTAGGACGTAATCTTCTTCTTTTGAAAGAAGAGCGATTTATGAAAAAGATGAAATGTCGTAATCTGTATCTCCTCTCAGTGTTTGGACACATGGTTAAGTTTCACTAGCTGTTAAAATATTAAATATGCACTATGGATGAAATGTCTTTTTGCACAGCAGAAGCACTATTTGTATAAAAACAGATACGACATGGAACTATAATCATAAGCATTAGAGGCTCAGTATAAATACAGTATTACATTGCATTGAAAATAGAACTCAAATGAGCAAAAAAAACACCTGTATTAGACAAGGTCCAGGGAAAGATGGCAGGAGTTCTGAAGGAGGAGAACTGGCCTAATCCCAAAGAAAGAGAGGTGATGAGAAGACAGAACGGGAGAAATGAAAGAGAAAAGATTTGTTCAGGAGGTTATAAGAAAGGAGTACACTGTGGAGAAGGTTAAAAGAAATGTCCATGCCAGATGAGTTTTAAGGAAAGTGAGTGGAAACATCTTGGAACACATTAGGGCTGTACAGAATAGTTCAAGGATATGAAGCTTTGTTCATAACAACATTCGAGTTTCGAGTTCCAAATCCCCCCCCACACACACTCTCAAGCACAGCGGACAGGATGATGCGTGGTTTCAGGTGCATGCATTCACACTCTATCCCATGTTTATCTATGCTTTTAATATAACCGCCATAAAACAATAACAACTGACAAATTCTACTCATTCTTCCTGTACTTAACAAAATAGGAAAAAAATTAACAAAATAAGACTATACTAATTTATTCTGATAAATCACTTTATTCCAACTGAAAATTAAAGAATTTTTTAGTGTGATGAAGTCATAAAACAGGTTAACTGGCATTCGAAACTTCATTCGAAAAACTTACTGGAAAAAAAAGACATTCAGTACAGCCCTAAAACACATGTAATTTCTAAAGATTAAATTATCTGTAACTTCTTAACATTTAAAGGTGCAGCACTGTAAATTACCTGGGTAGTTTCTCCTAAAAGCAAACACTGGTCTGCTAGCTGACCACATATTGTAATAAATTATACAACAACTTCCTGTTTAACTAGATCTAAAACACTAGTATTGCTGTCTACAGCTAAACTGGATCACTCACCGGTGCCCTGGATAAGGGGGGTTTGGATGGAGTGGTCTGGCCAAAGGATGAAGCAGGGATGACTGTAGACACTGAAATCATGAAGTCTGTAAGCAACATTATTAAAACACAGGTTAACTGACACTAGCACACATGCAGTAACAGTCTTCTACCTACCGATCGGTGCAGGGGTGGAGATAGGTGTTCCAGGGCCCTGGATTGGAGCAGGGGACGCCAGAGATAGGCTAGTCGGGGGCTGAGGAGGATTGGCTGACGGGCTGGAGCCAGTTGCGGTGACAACTGTGCTGGAGCTAGAGCAGGGGCCAATAGGGGATGAGGTGCCTGCTATGTGGGCTCCGGAGGTAGGATCAGCAGCTAAGATGTCTCCCTGGGCTGATGGCACCCCTCCACCGAGGTCCATGAAGAGAGACCGCAGCTTCTTCTCCAGAACTTGGATGTCGTCTGGTTTACCTTGGGACTCAATGGATGCCTCACACCTGAGAAAGATATCAATGAATGTTTTGCAAGAGAATAAGTAGGAGATGATCAGTTTTTGATACTCAATCCTACGGACACATACCTAAAAAGAAAATAAAGTAAACAGACTAAATGAAAATGTGTCGGCCACCTCTCACCTTGCATCACACTCCCCACAGTGTGTGTGCACCTGCCCAGGCAGGGCTGCTGTCTGCGGCTGGGAGTGGACCAAGGTTGGTTGTACTGAAGGAACATTGGTTGTCACCGGCTGGAGCCCCACGTCGGAGGAGGAGGAGGGGGGAGTGGGGTGTGAGACGACGGAGGGAGCGAGCTGGGGGCCTGGGATGGCAGTAGTGGGGATAACAGAGGAGGAGAGGGAAGGAGTGGAGAAGGAGGTGGGAGAGACTGATGGATGATCGGAGGAGACTTCGCTTGCTGCTAGAGTGGAGGAGGGAGGGGAAGATACCAGGGGAACAGTTTGGGCGGGAGGAGGGGAGGTGAGCATTGTAGGGGGAATGTTAGAGATATTGGCCAGTGGTAAAGTGGAAGGTACTGAAGGAGCAATGACAGCAGAAACAGTTTGAGACTGAGGCTGGGTGAAAGCCTGGGGCTGTATTTGTGCTTGTCCCTGGACCTGCACCTGTCCCTGCGGTTGGGGCACCTGTGAAAGTACCTGTGACTGAAGGATGGACTGAGTCATGACAGTAGGAGGAGGAGGGGAAGTGGAACAAGGAGGGCTAAGACAGACAGCGGGCATAGAGGAGAGGGTGGAGGAGGAGGAAGGGGGAGAAAGAGAAGGCTCCAGAATCTGCTCCTGTGCCTGGTTTAAATTAGAAGGGACAAGTCCAGCAATCGCTTCCACAGCAGGTGTGACTGTGCTAGCCTGTGATGGCACAGAAGCTGCTGCAGGCTGCAGAGGAGAATGGGTGGAGTAGACAGAAGCTGGGGCCGTGCTGGGTCCGGGATCAAACTGAGTCTGGTTCTGTCTGAGCTCAGAGAAGGCTTGTTGTAAGCTGATTGCTCCGGCAGACTGGGACAATGCCAAACCTTGGCCTACAGTCTGAGGACCTGGGGAAAAAAAGAAACACTGTTTCAGTCCCCCTCGCTGTGAGATAATCCTTCACCTTACAGCTACTTAGTTAAATACTTTGTTTTTTTTCACTGACTTTAAGATTGAGGTTGAGGCAAATTTTCCACATGGGACTGGTCATATGTCATAAATGATGAAAGGAGGTGCGGTAGATAAAGGGGAATTCTACTTATTTTACACTTTTAAGTTTTGCTTACACGTCTTGTGGAGGACTACTGCATATGTTGTAGAGTTGGGGCTGAAGACTACAAGTTTGAAAATGAAAAAAAAAAATCTGGGGGTTTGATATTTGTTTTTTTAAACTGTCCATCAGAGTCCAACAATGTTAGGAGTGCAACGTAAAATTGGTTGAATAGTCTTTTAAAGGCTATTTTTGGGATTATTTACAAAGAAGTCTGTCTTGTGATGGTTACATCAGTGACTTACTTGTAATCCTAGGTTTGAATCCCACTCAGTCAACTCTTGGTTTATTAAGAAATGTTTAGGTATTGCTTCGTTATAGATGAACAGGTTTCAGAGTGTCGAGGATGGTTAACTTCTTGTGAGTTTGGCTTCTTTAAGTCTAGTGATCCTGACTGGGTATGTCCCAGCACTCTCCCTCTGTCTCGCAAAGGCAGATGATTTCAGTAAAAAAATATGCCTTTGAATTGCATTATTCAGAAAATAGGGAAGAACAAAACATTTTGGAACTATGGCTGTAGTTCTTTTTTGAACATTGTGTAATGAAAAACATATTTTTAATATATTTTGATAGAATAATATTTAAATTCCACAATATCTAAATGAAGATCGGAGCTACAGCTATTTATATTCCAATGTTCCGCCAGATGATCCTATGGCAACAGTTTAAATTAATGCCAGTGTGTTATTGCATTTGGAAAGAACATTTGGGCAATTTCCTCGAAAAGCATCACAACTTAATCTGATAAATGTGTGTGTGTGAGAGAGAGAGAGACAGAGTACAGTGTTATTTAGTGTGCACTTCTGTGTGTGTTTGAAATTAAAGAAAAATTCTGTTTCTCTCTCTTCTTATTTTACAATTTCTTTCTCTTTTTTGCAATCATTATAATAGCATTCTATCAAAATATTGTAATGTTCTTAACACCAGTTTATTAGCTGGGAGTCCAATGGGGCGAGAAACATGGTTTGTTGTAAAAACCCCCAGATGTACCATACTTATGTGGAAAAGAAAATACTTGAACTTCTAGCTGACCTTTAAAAGTCTCTCTTTCTCACACACATACAAACAAAAATGCAATCCTTTACCTGTTTCAACAGGTGCAAGGGCAGGAGAGGTGGGAAACCTTTGTTCCTTCAGCCTGGCTTCAGGTACGGGGCTGACGATGAACCGCCGACCTGCTGAGTGGACCACTTGTGCTGTTGCGCAGGGAGGAATGTCTGGGAAGAGATGAATGTCATTAAATAGCATGGTTAATTGCAAATCTGAGAGAATAACATGCAGACTACGATTCCCTACTACAGTTCATCTGCAAAATAAGCAACAGGAAGCTTTGTGGATGCAAAGTAGAAGCTTTAAACAGAAATTATGGAAAAATCTCTGTGTGGAAATTCTGTCCCATCTATAGATTTGGTAAGATTTCAGTCCTATGCTCAAGGACACAGACACATAAAGCCAGATCTTAGGCTGTGTTCACATCAAATAAGGCGCTGAGGCGAATATGCCAGTCGTCGCATTCATTTAAATGTGGGTAGTGAGTTTAGGCTGCAGTGGTGGGGACCACAAGGGATGGCACACACACAAACACAAAAAGGTAGTGACCCTGCGGCGATTCTGAAACAGAATCAACTTTTGGAGAAAACACAACCAAAAATCATGCTGCGGTGGCCAATCACGTAAGCCGGTGGCCAGACACATAGATGCCCAGGGGAAGAAGAACCTTGTTTACCATGTAGCATTGTGCCGTTTCCAAGCAACTGTGAAGTTGGAAGGGATTAGTCAGCGTCATGATTGCCTTTCCAGAGCTGTAAAACCCAGCCATGATGGAGTAGAAAGAAGTTTATCTGCGTGCTGTGGCTTGGCATTGTATTGCTCCTCAAGTTGAGATTTCTTGTTAGTATTTCTACTTGTGCTACAATCAGCACACACACTGCACAACTCCACTCTAATTGCCGCAACGCCTGATTTGGTGTGAATATAGCCTTATAGTAGCCTGTGCCAACCTGTTGCTCCATTGGCACTCAAACTGGTGCCCGTTGTTATTTTTTTATTTTGTTGTTTTTACCTGGCATGGGGGCAGATATAGCAGGAATCTGCTGCTCCTTATCACCTGCCATCTGTAGATCAACAAGACAACAATATATGCACAGACACTATATAAAAGCAATAAAAAGTTCATTAAAAAAATAACAGCAGCTACTTTAGCATTTTTTGATCAAAATCCCCGGCAACTGAAACTATGCACCAGCAACTCTCCAACCCCCAAAAAACTAAAAAAGGGTTGATAAAACGCAAAAAAGAGAGAAAGAAAAAAACAGTTGTTGATGAATTTACCTGGCTAGTTGTGTCTCTCTCCAGACCCTTCTCATCAGCGTTCGCTATCACATCTCTGACCTGCTCAATGAACGACTCCCTCTCACTCTCCAGGATAAACTCACTTTGGACCTAGCCACACACACACACACAGACACACACACACACACACACACACACACAGTGAACAAAGTCAGATTAAGACATGTATATAATATGTGACAAAAAATAGCTATTTATGGCTATTTACTGTATATAGCCTGGTTTATATTTCTTATGCTACTGCACTGGCACAGAAATGCAATTCTGCCTCGTGCTTGGTGAAGAATCTCTCAACAAAAGCACAAGGACAAATGCGCAGCAATTGTGTGTACTTCAGTGTTGATGACAAAGGCTACACGGCACAAGGACTGTCATGTGAAGGCTATTCCAGCCCTTATACAGAGGTATTATTACAGTTGGAGAGAATGGGAATGAATCACAAGAGTGGTTGAGAAAATCAAACAAGTGACTGTGTGTGTGTGTACCATGATCATGGCAATCTCCTCGGGGTTGTCTCCATCCAGGTCAAACCTGAAAGTCACCATCTTCCTGTTGTGTGTCTCCAGCTGACACTCTGCAACCCTATCTCCTCGGTTGGAGATCTACATGCACACACACACACACACACACACACACACACACGTACAACATACACAGAAGAAAGAGAAATATATTTAGAAAGGATACAGAACGTAAACGATGAGTATCTCGATTAGAGGTTTCTCATTACTTTTATAGCAACTCATCACTCTGTAACAAGCAATAAGTGATACAGTACATGAGAGGATTTACTGTTTAATTATGACTTTACAGGATGTGCTATTACATTGAGAACATTGAGTTTCGCCTTGGAGAGCTTCTCATGGCGTGATCGACTTCGTACAGAACGTCTCTGATGTCGCTTGGTGGAGCGACCTTCATGGCGACCTCCTCCTCCCTCATTGCCGTCGCTCAGACCTGAAGTCTCAGAGTGGCCACTGAGGTACAGAGGAGACATAGAGGCCACGTTAAATAAGAGAAAAAGAGGTAAATAGGAACTGAGTGAGAGGCAGCGTCACAAAGATTAAGTATGATCAAGACATTTTACTTTGGTTTGAGGAATGTCCATTACCTCTCTATAGATGAGAGAACTTGAGGTGGCTGTAGTTGTGACTGGGACAGCTCTGAAGACTGAGAGACAGACTGAAACAAATACAGACACATGAAAAGGTACATACATACTGAGTCAGTATGATAGTAATCACCAGGATCACCAGGGAAATTGTGGTGTGTGGGGGGGGGGCTGGAAATACAAGCAAAGTGTGACAAAAGTAGTAAAACTAACTAGATTGTAAGAAATGCCGTCATGATTTTGTACCAAGGAGTCATTTGATTTAAATTATATAGAACAGAATTGGACAGAACAACAACTAAAACTAAAGTATTGAACAAAAGGAGCAAAGCAAGAACTTCCATAAAAATGAAAAGAAACTGGATTGTATTCATACAGTATCTCCAATAACACATGCAGCCCTCACTCATAATGAAGTTACAAATGATTACTTAGGAATAAAAAACAAATGGTCTGAATTACAACAGAGTTCAACTAAGGACGAATCTTTGAACAAATCTACAGACAGACATTGTGACATTGATCAATGTCATTAGACATCATTTATTTCTGGACCTCTAGTCTCTTGTAGTTTTCACAGATGTTTTAAATCTTTCACACAAACAACCCCAGAAACCCTTCCAACAATTATTGCTTGACTGTGGGGTTTTTAAGTAAATCAGTGTTGCAACTCTCAAACAAAGCCAAGAAAGCTATTCAACACAAACAGCGTATAAATAAACAGTAAATCAGCATACTATCAGCATTTCATGGATATCATAATGATGAACAGCCTTTATCATCGCCACTCAGCCATCATTAATTATCATCAAAATGCATATATATACACTGCACTACCATTCACTATATACTGTACTATGTACTATACTGCTAACTTCAACAGTACCATTTAACACACGGCTGCAAACATGGATCGAAACGCTTCATAAAACCCAGAGTAAAATACCCAATATTTGAAACATGAACAGTAACAATTGTTATCAGTTATCTAAACTCTTACCGTAGGGTGTGCAGGTTATTGGGCCTCATGCAAGAACATGAACCGATATGTTCTTAAGTACCACATACAAGTGATTTAAAAGAATTGCTCACACTTGCAATTCAAAATTCAAAATTCACAAGAGGTCAAGAACTTTTATGAGTCATGTGCAGATAGTCTGGCTTGCTCCAAAACGATTTTTAGTTCAAATATGATACTTAAATTAATTCAAATAAAAAAAATAAAAAATAAAAAAATATATATATATAACTAAAACATATAAAATATAACTAAACAAACTTGATATAATTTTTCTGTTCACCATATCATCATCATCACAGCTTACTAATTTACTTAGTACTTTAAATTTTTGATTTTCATAGAAACTTTTAGAAACTATATTATAAGCTCACGTAGGCATGTATTAAACACACATAAAAACAGAGCTGTTTCAGAGCATTGTTTTCTGTGGGAGATGTAGCTACTGTTTGGGGTGGACTTTGGACTTTTTCACTTTGCAAACTTAAAATATGCACAAAAAAAGATGTATAACATAATAAAAGAGAGGGAAAAGCCCAAATGTGATCTCTTTTAAAGAGTTTGGTGAATCTAACTTAGAACTCAGTATATAAAAGTAAGAGTTTTAGGAAAAGAATATGAAGATGTTCTTGCACGAGGCCCATTACATGATATTAAGTCTATAAAGCTTTCCGTCCATCCTCCCCTTCAAATCCATATCTCGGACCATAAAAACAATCTTGAAAATCCCAACTCATAATCCAAGGCTCCAGAATGTGACAGCATTCAACTTTGACAAATATGGGCAGAGTGAACAGGAACAAGACATCCACTTGGTGGGTTTGACTATCCATAACCAGTACCTGGGGAGGGGCTTCCATGGGAGTATCGGGCGGGGCGGTGACTACACTGATGATTGGCACCACGGTGGCCAATGGCTGAGGCACAGGTGTGGGCACAGGAGGAGGAGGAGGGGAAACAATAGTAGACACCACCCCAACAGGGAGAGGCAGAGGAGAGGGAGGGGAAGCCACAACCGCTGTCGGCATGGTAACAGGGAGGGATGGCGACGGAGAGGGCAGGGTCACCAAGGAAATGGTACATGGAGTTACACTGGGCTGAGAAGAGGAGGAAGGGCCAGGAAGAGGCAGAAAGGAAAAAGAAGAAAGTAGATAAGGCAGAGAATGGGTATGGGGAAAAGGAGGGAGCAGCGTCACTGGGAGGACGTGGAAGTAGATAAACCCAGCAAGATGTGACGAGCACAGACAGATTTACAGTCAATCGCCTTGGTAATGGGACAGTGAGCTAAAGCCGGTCTTTAGTTTAACCTAAAATATAATAAAGACCTCATCAAAAGATGAGTGTGCTGGGCGAAAGAAAAAAAAGGTTGTGAATCTGGGTCTTTGAGCTCCACGATAAATCAAGTTAAAATAAAAACACCAGGAGAAAGAGCCATCCATAGTTCACTGATCCATTACTGACACGTTTGACTCCGAGACCCTCAACAAACAACTTTCGGACAAGACAACTAAAACACCGATCAAGCCTATTAGTGACAACATCTCAAATTAAACAACAAACTCTGTGACAGGACGATTTGTGTAAAACACACATGACTCAAAGATCATGCAACCACAAACAACTTAGATCTCTACAGACAAGGTACAGTATGGGTTTACAGGCAGTGAAAGAGCAAGCAAATTCTTTGTGCAGATGGGAAACACTCATGAACACTGTTAAATAGAAACACAGGGCTGAAAACCTACCTACAAATGGCTCCTCTAGGGCTGCACGATTAATCTAATTGCAATTGCGATGTCGTCATGTGCGATTACATAACCGCAAAAAAGGTTTAGTGAGCGATTTAGGCTCTGTGACACAGAGAGATGTGGTCAGCAGCAGAAGCGGTAAGATAGAAGAAAACAGGGAGAAGATATGGAAGGTTTGGGTTTGGCTCGCTGGCCATTTAATGTTAGCTCTATCGGTGCCTTTTGTTGTTCCACATGTTCAACTTTTTTATAAAGCCGACGTGCTTGTCAGTCTCAACCAACCAATCACAGCCTGGATGGGGCAGGACGTACTATAGCAAGCATTTAAATGTTGAACAATATGATCATTTACAAGTTAGTACGTAGCATCAACAAATAAGAGACCAATGTAGAGCCTTTTTCTTGCACAAGGTTAAAATAAATAAATAAAAAACACAGGAATGAAACTGTTGTAACTGGATTTAATATTCAAAAAGTATTAAAATAGTAAATTATTATATGAAATTATAATGAATGCAGTAATTAATATTGGCTATTATTACTTTTTTTCCAAATCGTGCAGCTGTAGGTTCCCCACACACAAGAGATTTAAAGTAGCTATGCTAAGGCAAGTCTTTGTATTTCTGGGGAAATTGTCCAATGAGAATGGATTTCCTTAAAAGTCATGATTTAGAGACATAGACAAAAATAGTTTCTAGTTTCTACTAGGTGGTTAGGGTTAGCAGTTACGGGTTTCAAAGATTTGAAGCTGTGGGGCCCTTAACTGATTCTAAAAAGGCAAATTGCAAAAGGCAATTTTTCTTAAAACATTTGAAACCTGCTTTTATTACATCCATGTATACCAGCTAGCAGTCTTCTTCCTACCTGCCTTTGTTAGAACATTGCTGTGCATCACAGACACCTGTCGAGCAGTGAAACAGTGTGAAACCATTGGCAGGGATGTGTGTGGCGTCACCTGCGCGCACATGAGCACCCACTCACAAAAAAACTGCTCCAAAGCGCTATTAGAACTCAAACACTCCACAGGGTACCTTTATATAACCTAACTCTGTACTTTCTGTCTATTTACTGTATGTTCAATAACACAAATATCTAAAAAGGTAAAAAATAATACTGAATAAGAAACCAACAAACTAGGCAAGCCACAAACAACTTTTTAAGAATTATTGTTACTTGAAGGGGTCAACCACACCTGACATTGTGAATAAGTAAAATTCAGCTGCTCTTCATACATATTGTCACAAAATGCACTTCTGACATACATGAAACTTCAACTAATGATTACATGTGTACAGCTAGACAGTGAAGTGTTTTGGACACCTTACAGATGTACTGTAAACATCAGCTCAGTGACATGTCAATTTACAGAATGCTACCTAAAGAATATCAATATTTCTTTAATACAAAACTAGATACTGCCCTGGACACAGACACAAGGCACCTTCCAGTATTCTTCACTGTCCTCTGTTACCAATATTCACTTTTTACTGTTTATCAGTGATGATCCAGCAAATTTAAAACATCCTCATTTTATAAAAATGTGTTCTGTGTCTTTGCGATCCATGCTTTTAATAATGTAGCAGAGGGAGAATCTGGAGTGAACAAAGGAGAACTGCTAACAATAGGCATCAACAGACAGAGCTATATCCAAAAAGCACAAAAACAAGAGGGATGTCAAACAGATCCACCAACCAAATCACACAGATGAACAATTACTTACTAAGATGCACACATAAACACACTTATCCATGAGGATAGACAACGGGCACCCACGTACAGTGTATAACCATATATAATGGTACCTGGACCAGAGCGAATCGAGCCGCTTGGTACAGAAGATAAAGATGTTCTATACTAGGAGATGGAGTGAGGTCACAAAACTAAACACACACAAACATATACACATATCCCCATATATTTTTGTTGTGGTTGCAAAATATATGATGAAACATACGAGCACAAGTAGGCATGTATTAAACACACATAAAAACAAACCCGGTGATAAACACAGGCAGCATGCCGATGGGAGAGACAGAGAATGGGAAGAAAAGTACAAGAAACAAATTGAGCTGACGAAGAATAGTTTAGTGTGGAGAAAAAAAAGCAATTCAAGACGAGTAAAACATGCAATAAACACACATTATTATTAATCACGATCAATATAATAAAATAATTTAATATATGCCTGAGACTGTTGACTGGTAGATAACTGAATTGAAACATCAAATCAAATGATCTCTGAGTGGCACATAGTTTGCGAGGAGTTTACCCCCCACTAAACCATATACTGTCCTCCAGTCATTTAATGTTGATGCTCCCCAAAGCTCCTTCTACTGAAAAGTTGTACATTCATGTGTAAATTTAGCGGTATATTTCAAAATTTTATGTACAGAGCTTTGCTATGTTTCCACTGAATGTGGAGCTTCTTAGAGGAGTTTGTTTGCCATGTTTGTCTCTGGGTGCCTCTGCATGTGAATACATCTACAGTAGAGTGCCTGGGAAAACCACACTAACTTAAACTAACTCTCAGGTGTATCCATGACGACCGTAATGACTCAGTTTTTATTAGATTGGCTTCAGCTTACATTTTAGTGTACATAATTACTATGTATCGGCAGGTAGTTGTGTGTGTCGGTAAAGACAAATCCAGACATGTGTGGCAATCTTGAATTAAATCCAGCACCTGTCTGCAAGAGCCAGTGGCAGATTGTGTGCATTAGGGATGTGTTTATTTATTTGTTTCTGTGTTGTATATATATTTAAATTAGTGGCGCTACTTTGCGTACCTGTGAAGACGCCTGCGGCATAGATGTATGTGTGGGGCTTTGAAGTGATGTACTACTCTGACTAGATGAAACCTGGAAAGAAAGACAGTGGGAGAGACAGACATAGTGTGAGAGGAAAGAAGAGAGAATATTACTAAATATAGAAATATAAACATTTACACACACACACACCCCAATAGACTTTTTAGGTTTGATACTTTAAGCCATTGCAGTTCACAGTCAACTCCTGCTTATAATAACCTGGACAAACTCAAATCCCAGTTATGCGAAAAGAAAATTGCATGAATAATGCTTAAATTCAATTAAATATTATACACTTCCAAATGAGATATTAACCATGTGACAGTACTCTTACAATGTTGCTATTATGTTTTATGTAAAGCACTATGAATTGCCTTGTTGTCAATATGTGCTCTGCAAATAAGCCTGCCTTGCCTTACAAAATGAGAGTTAGCAAGCAGAATATTCTGCAAAATGTAAATGCAATATCAATATGTTGAACTATGAACATGAGCGTAATTATGGGGGAATGGCTATTTTGCTCGTTTAAATAATGAAGCATTCTGATATTTTTCTGACAGGAAATATTTGCTCTCCAATTAACATTCAATTTTTTGCTCAATCAAATAAGTTTAAGGTTGCAATTAGTTCATAGCAGTGGTTTGTGCTGGGGGCAACACACTCATTCAGAAAGACTGTGGCATTACTGCAGACGGTGCCAGCTCTGTGGGAGTGGTTTCCTCAAAGCAAAAGCAATTACTTAAAAGAGAAAGCCAACATATGAGTTATTACTGTATAAGCATAAAAACAGGGTTCGGAAACCAAGGGCATACAGTATTAAAAGATTGAGAAAAGCAATGAAACTGGAGAAGTGAAGGGGGAAAAAGTTTGGTTGTATCAAAAGTGACTTCCATTTTTAGGTTGCCTCAGTCGTTAGTTGTCTTACCTGTTGGGGGGTCCCTGGAGGAGCTGCCTGGGTGGAAGCAGGGACCAGAGTGGGTCCTGGAGAGGGCTGGGAGGTGGGAGCCTGAACCTGCGGCTGAGCAACAGATTTAGAGAAAGACAGACAGAAAGATAGAGAGGAAGAAATGCGACATTGTAGGTTATGAAAAGGAGGGGGGATAGAGGTGAGAAATCAGGGGATTGGCAGGAAGGAGAGAGAAAAACAAAAAATAATCAGAACATGTTTGCAGCTTGTGCACCAGAAACTGTACATGAGTGCAAACACAAGGTAATGCTGCTCTCTAGTGATCCGTTTTTAGTGTAGATTTTCTTCTTGTGTATGCACAGATGCACATAGACAACATGTATGCACACTGATCTATGCGGTGATGCTACTGTATGTATATACGCATATACACAGCTTACAGTGTAGCATGTACTGTACATTACAGGCACAATACTGGGGTTAGGCAGGGTGTAAGTATAGGGTTTCTTTTACATGCAGGTCAGACCCAAAATGATTGGTAGGTATAAGTCTATCAAGCACAGAGTAGAAGCTGGAATACTGACACAAAACACCAAACTCAATGAATTAACATAAATTTAACAACTGCTGTTTTCACTAAAACATCCTAACACAGGCATCACCTTTGGATCTTTTGCATTTTATATAGGAGTCATGATTATGGTGACAAACTCTACCTGTTTGCCACCATACCTGCCTGAGTCATGTTTAGTTGTATGTGTCAGATGGCAGATTGATGGAGCCACATTGCCCATTACAATCACGTTCAGAAAGTTTTGACGATCATTAGAGAATAAGATTTCTAAGTCAAGTGTGTGTTTAGGTTTTTTGAGATTTCGTTGTGACACTGTATGAGCTGTCCTAAACTCCACATTTGTTGTGCTCTAAATATGGTGAAAAAATTATTTGATTTCCGATTCTGGTAAATTTCTAGTGAGCATCGAGCCAAAGTCTCTTTACGTTCTGTATTCTTCAAATAACCTACAGCCCTAAAAGGTAGCAGAATACAGACAAGTACGACCGTTTTATTGACTGAACCCTTAGAAGACTGTTTACAACGTTCTACTTGTCAGGAAGCCCACCCTCAGATAGTGTGATGGGAGCTTACACAAGTACGTTGCACAAGGCACACTGCCACCTACCTTTTTCTAACATCTTAGGCAGTCACGCAAACACAATAAGGAATTTTACAGCACAGTTATCTAATAAATAAAATACAGAGAAAGGTAGAAAACCTAAGATAAATGACATGAAAGAAAAACAGACGACATGACAGATCACAAAGAAGAAGAAATGAGAAGAAAGAAAGTAAACAATGAAGAAAGTAAAGATGACACTCATAATATCAGCATTCTAAGGGTTAAATTAATTTAAATTAGGGAACCTTTGAACCTTGAGTAAAAAACTGATTTCTAGTCTGGGGAGGAAACACAATATAATATAATAAAGAACTGACTTAAAGCCAATATATTTAGCAATTACAACACAAAACAGAAAGAATCTAAAATATACAAATGAAATGTCTATCTGCATGGTTACATTGCTCGGTTTGTCTAAGCCCCCTTGGTTTTGTTGTATGTTTCTGTGTGTTTGTCCGTACAAATCATCAAAGTCTCTCAGCTTTATCACACTTCAATGATTTCATAGCATACTATTCAATGTGCAGGTGTCTAGCATAAACTGATATATTTTAAAGTTTTTACATAAGTGGTTAATGTGGTCTTAGGACCAAATGGACTTTGGATTTGTACGAGCAAAAAATCAAGTATACCAATAGATACAGTATACTGCCACAAACACACATTTCTCATATACATTCATATATGAACATACAGACAAAATATTACTTACTGATAGTGACAAATAAATTAAATACACAACGAAAACACAAAGAAAGAGGGCTCAGACTGTAAAGCTTGTACACCAGAGTTTGTCTCAAAGACTACCTTCTGAATGTTGCTTTTAAAATTATGGTTTGACTAATAACTTCACAACACTGACTATTATGTTGGACCTAGATGTGCTGTGGCTCATGCCCGTATTTAAATGCTTATTGAAGCAGTGCTAACTAAACGTATTCTCTTGATCCTATCATTTTTAAGCAAACACTGTCAGGGAATGTACAATGTGAGACATTTTGAAGGCAGACCATGAGACACACTCTGTTGATATGACTGGGGGATTAAAATCACAAAGACTACATGATGACAAGTATGCATCAGCTGGGTCTCTTGGGTTGGTAGGGTAAAAAAAAGACAGGGATTGGGGTACCGGCCTCTGGGTCAAATTACTATTGTGAGTTAATTCAGTTGCTTTTCATAGAAGAACTCACTGTACTCAGTGGATTACATTATCTTCTATTTATCTTCTCTAAATAATACTTGGTTGTTTTACAATTACAAATGACCTTAAGTGCACAAGATCATAAAGAAATAATTTCAATAATTGCCTTCACAATGTTAGAGGTCTATGGCAATAGATATGAAATTGTCAATCTATGAGATGTTGACAATTTGCAGGCAAACAAGAAAAAAAAGAGCATTGAATACCATAATATGGCATAATATCAAGAGCTGGCTGTGGATCTTTGCAACTTATGTAATCTCAGCCAGTAATTGACCCAGCTGCGTTTTTAAGGTCTAAACTCAGTACCAGAGTGGGGTTAGCGGCCTGCATGGCCAGCAAGGACTCATGGTATGTCATATCGGGTTGGGCCGGTATCATCCCTCCATGTCGGGCCCAGGCATTCTGGATCACAGACTCCAGCTGAGTTGATGATGCTCCCCCAAGCTGGAGCTCGGAGGATGGAGTGGGAGGGAGAAAGCTAGGCATGGAGGGTGGATGTCCTTGGGGATCTATGGAAAACACTCCGCTGGATGAATCGTAGAGGGCAGT
The DNA here is from genome assembly GCA_024633595.2 of Lepomis macrochirus. Taxonomy (NCBI): domain Eukaryota; kingdom Metazoa; phylum Chordata; class Actinopteri; order Centrarchiformes; family Centrarchidae; genus Lepomis; species Lepomis macrochirus. Next base: position 13,292,068 of record JALXJV020000024.1, on the reverse strand, counting down.
GGAGGATGAGTGAGGGATGGACTGAGCAGCTGAAGAGTCAAATGGAGGGAGGAGAGGAGGTGACTGGAACTCCCCGGCGTCAGAGGAGGCTAAAGAGTCACTAGAAGGTTCTGGGCTTCTGTCTTTTGTGGTTAAACCCAAGTGGTGAAGTAGAAGACTTCCTGGAGGTAAGGGGAGCTCGGGACTGACGTATGAGTACAGCTCTTCTGTAACTGGCTGGAGACGGCTGTACGTGCCTGAACCACCTGATCCAGTTCCGGTGTCTTCCAGAGGAAGGTCCATGGAGCTCCTTCGGGCCCGGTAAAGTCTGGATGCCAGCAGGTTTGGGTCACCAGCAGCAGCTGCAGCAGCGGCTGCCGCTAAATGGAACTCAAACATACTTCCAGTTGATGGTGGGGCGTCAGTCATTACTGGAGGTGCAGAAATAGGGAAAGATGAAGATGAAGCATGATGTGGTGGAGGAAAGCATCCATCAGAGGACGAAGAAGAAACACAGCCACCAGTGGACACACTCATGGGTGGTAAGGGTGAAGGAACTGGGCTGTGTGCACTCAGTCTCTGCATGATGTGTGGGTGCAAGAACCCAGGTTGAGGTGTCGGAACAGGATCAAAACCCAAACTAGCAGCTGCTGCTTGCCTCTGCTGATGAAAACTGAAGCCAAGCTGGTGTGCAGTCATTGGGTATCCTCCATATGCCATTGCTTCATAATGGTCCAATAAGGCAGCTTGACTTAGACTTAATCTCCTCACTGCTTCCTCATGCTCCGCTCTCATGTCTTTATAGCTGTAACTTGTGTCAGACTGTCCTGGGAGATGCAGCGGCTCCCCAACACCAAGTCTTTGAGCAGCTGCTGCAAAACCAGGATTTACCATGAAGAGAGACGGGCTCTCAACACCTTCCATCCCAGAAAAGGGATGCAGGCTGCTCCCATAGCGAGTGTAAGCAGGCTGAAAGTGTCGGGTATGAGCCTCGAGAATCGACGTGCTCTTGCGTCTCTGGGTGTTGTAGGCCTTGGGAGGCCCAGTGGGAGGAGGCGAAAAGGAAATGGGCCGCTCAGGGATGGAGGGGAAGAAAATAGTAGTGGGGTCTGGGAGAGTTGAATGGGGGATACTCCCTCCCGCTCCTCCTCCTCCTGCTCCTCCGCTGTAGTGATGCGGAACTGAATGCTGCTGCGACAATGAGATACAATGAATTTAAGAATAAAATTCAGAGAATGAGAGAGAAAGGGGCACATGAAATGGAGAAAATAGTGTATCAAGAGCATCATTTCAAAACAATACCAAGAGAAAAAAAGGAACATATTTTGTTTCTAGTGTGGAGAGAGAATATGTGGTTAAGATAGGACAGAAGACTGACAGGCTGTAAAAAGGATTGATGAAGTGAAGAGGTAATGTAAAGACACAAAACTGCTGTAACACAGGGAGACAGACCAAGTGACAGACTGGTACAACACAAGACAAGACAAGAGAGAAAAGGTTTGCAATGAGGTTGTAAATACAAAGAAAAGTACGGCCAAATGCTGGCTCCAAGCTCAATAATATCCCGATGAATCTGCACTCAGGAAATTGGTACTAACTTCTCTCTACAAAATGTTAATCTTCTAAGTAAGTAGATAACCTGCAACTTCAACTAAGATGAAAAAAGCATGTGTTTGCACAATGCTTAGGGGCCTAGGGGTTAGGGCAGCCACCATGAGCTACAACCTTGGCTGCATGTCATTCGGCACCTTTCTGTCCCCTCATTTCCTGTCATTTCTCTACTGTCCTCTGACTAACAAAGGCACCAACACTCCAAAACACCTTAAAACCACTTTAATAATTTAGTCTATCAACTGAGAAGTTTTCCTGATAGCAGATGCACATGATATTAGACATTAGCATCATAGAGCAAAAATAAAGCTCAAGTCAGTCAATCTGTATTTAATATGAACAAACGGTGGTCTAATAGAGGGAGAAAGAGAGAATTCATGAAAGGTGGATAAGTAGAATAACAGCCTCACAGCAGGGTCTGAAAGTTTGAACACACACGGAGGTCATACTAATTTATATACTTAGATAAAGGTGCCACTTAAAATGCCTTGAAATTCAATAGCGATGTAGCATATTTCTAATGAATAAATAAATAAATATTGTACTATTAGATTTCAAGCCAATGTATAGTATTGTCTCAGCCCACGCAATTTAAACCTCTGCCTCATAGATAGCTAAACGCTTATTATAGAAGATTTTATCAATGTGTTAATATGATAATGATAATGAAGAGGACAGATACTGTACACTTGCCAATATTCAGTTAAGGAGTCTGGGAACGCTGCAGTGGTACTAAACTACTTCAAGATTTTTTGAGCAAGTGTACATATCAACTAACAAGTAAAGTTGTTAAGGCTTTTCTAGTTTGGCTTTACAAAGGTGTACAAAGCTGTGATATATTAGAACGAGTAATACTAGCTGTTTCATTGACAATCCTTTAATTAGCTGTGTACAGTACAGTGCAATTAATTTGTTATGGGATTCCATACACAGACATTGGGCACTCCTCTATAAATCCAAAACAAAAAGTATTTTAGCAGTTGTACTATTCTTTCAGACACCTGCGCGGCCCATTTCCCTCAATTTTCTCTCTCTCCCTTCCTCACTGGTCCTCACCACCACTATGGCCCCTGGGGATTAAGATTGTGAACCTACAGGGGTGGAGAACAGAGCAGGTAGGCTGGCCCTCCGCTGCCTGGCCCTGGGCAGAGAGGAAGCAGACTGAAGGGGTAGGACTGTCTCCAGGGCCTGGGAGAGGCGCCCAGCAAATGTGTCCCTCTCAGCTGTGAGAGGCATGCAGGGGGAGGTGATGGTGTAAGAGGATGAGGAGGACAGGTCTGGAGGAGGGGTGGAGGGCTGCTTTGGAGGAACGGCCAGGGGCCGAAGAACATGGGAAAAGGAGTAGGAGGAGGGGGGGACGCAAACAGACATGCTACGATTTCGACGACGGCGCAACGCAGGCTGTAGACCAGGGAGGGGTGATGGAAGAGGGTGGGGCCACCATGAAAAACAAACACAAAGAAATTAAACACACAAAAAATTACCTGAACATAGAAAACAACAGACAAATTAAATACACAACCAAAGGACACACGTATTAAAACTTTTTAAAGATTAAGTAAAGAATACACAAAACAAAATAAATTATCTGATGAAAAAAGTTACCAAAAAAGTGATATTAAAGTTAGTTTTACATAAACAAATACTTGACATTATTTCCATAATTCGAACTTACAAAATAAAAAAGAAAGATTACATTTCCTAAATTATTTGGAGAAAAACTCATTCTGTAAAGGAAAAATCATTGCACCAGTGACTTTGCAGTAGTTACTATTTTTGCCAACAGGAAATTTTTGAATGGAGCAAAACCTTTACATGTTCTGCATCTTACTGTTATGAATGTGTAACAACACAAACTGCCCAATAACACAAAGAAATAAAAATTTACTTGGGAACAACTGGAGGAAACACAAATGAAAGACACAAAATAAACAGAAAAAAGTCAAGTGAATTTAAAACAAAATAAAAACTAAACCCAATATTACATAAAAGGAGAGAAGGATCATTCAAGATATTCAGTTGGGTAGTTGGTATAAATCAGTCTGTCATTATGTCTGTTAGTCTACACAAAGTCCACTGGCTCCAAGGAATTACTGTTGATGAGGAAATAAGCCTACTGAGAAATGTTATGTTCCTTCGTAGACAGACCTCAAAATAAGCCAAAACCATCATTAAATTATTCAGTCAGCATACAAATCGGCATCCCTGACTATCCAGTTGGAAATTAACCTGTCAGTGGAGATGCTGGTAAACTGGAAGTCAGACAACTACATTAGTAGCCAAAAGGTCAGCAGATGGAAAAGTCTAGGGTGGAAAATTAAACAAGAAATGCTCCCCTCTCCTTTAGCAAGTACTTATACGGTGCCCTGCTGTTTGCTGTAAGGCTGCTAAAAGGTCAGCAATGGAGGATTATGGTAAAAACAGCAAGTATGCTCAGCAAACATTCCCTGAGTGAGTGAAGGAAGCTAAATAAAAATCCTAGGTCTTAAGAGAGAGGTACAAACCGTGCTTACTCTACAATGTGAAGCTATTACAACTCATCAGTATTCAATATGAGTGAATGAGCAAATAAACAAAGGGTGTATAATTATTATTTCTAAAGAAAGAAAACTTTTAGGTGTCTGTTCGGGAGAATTGCAAATTTTTTGATGATAACTGGCTCTTATTCCTGAGTTTGAATGCACTTATTGTAACTTGCTTTGGACGAAAATCTGTCAAATGAATGTCATGTAATGTGAATAAAGAATGACTTGAACATGTTTTGAAATACAAAAACAAATATATAATAAATAAATATACAGTATAACAATTATAACAAAAAGAATGGTAACTGAATCAACAAATACAAGTAGATGCGTAGATGATTGAGCATAACAAAAAATTTCAGAAAATACAGTAGGATGAAGGATTGAGGGAAGGAGATAGAGGTAAATTGTTGATCAAATGGCAGGATTAAAGAAAAGAGGAATGCATGACATCTAGTAGGCTGAAGAGACTTTTATCATGAAATACAACAGAAAATGAATGATTCACTGACACATTATGAAAGTAAGTGGCTGGCTGACTATATGGATTACTCGCCTGCTGGCCAACTAACTGGCTGAGAACAGACTGGGTATTTGATAAAAGCTGACTGATAAACAGAATAAATATTGGAGTGTGCTCTTAATTGACTGATTGTCGGCCAATACTTCAAAAACTTAGACAAACACATTGTGTTTTGTTTGGTAAATGCGTTGCTTTCTCTCTGCGCAATACTGTGAGTCTAAGAAGGCAAGAAAAAATGAAATAGCTTCTAGTACTCCTCTTCTCCAGGTCAGAGGGGATCATCTCCAAATAAATAAAAACCCATCAATGACACACTCGTGTATTTAGTTCAACGCACACCCAAGCAATCATCAGCCTACTCACTAACACTGCAAACATCATTCCAACTCACTCCCACTCCAAAACACAATGCAATCCTCACTTCAAACTGATCATTTTCAACGTCACTCACAGATGTGTCAAACATGACCAAGCCCTCACAAGTGCAAGTGAAACCTACGCATGCGTACTTGTCTAATTTGGATGACATCGCCACTCACCATTGGCTGCGATGGCTGGGCGTAGCCTGGGTGCTGCTGTGGGGTAGCAGAGGGGTAGGGGGTTTGAGGCTGGGAAGGGGGCTGGGAGGAGGGGTAGGGGGGCTGGGGCTGGGAAGGGGGCTGGCTGGAGGGGGGGCAGCTGTACGTCATGGCCAGCTGACCCAGGTGGGGGGAGTCTGAGGAGAAAACTGAAGAACCCTGGCCGCTGTCTAAACCTCCTTCAGCTGAGGGAGAGAGACAGAAAGAGACGGGTTAAGAGATCAGATCAGACATCTGCCAATTCTACTACATCTCTATATTGTCTAATAGATTCCAGGAATAATCTTTTTTTTGCACTCCATATATACAAGTAATTTTGAAAAGTTTGAATAAATGGATGGGCCACAGGGGAGGAAACAAGTTGTTTTTAAAGGGCACAACAATTTATGAACAACTTCAATGGCATACAATAACGGGAAGAAATAATTAATAGTTCCAGTGTGCTTTCAGTTTACAATAGAAAGACTGTAGATTGTGTGCCACATTTGAAAGGTAACTCAACAATGGCTGCCCCTGGTTTACAGGAAGACAATCACAATGTGATACTGGAATAACCCTCTTGGCTCACGATGATGAGGATGATGAGGATGATGATGATGATGGGCATCTCCCTAGCCAACTTTTTGTTAGATGAATGCAATAACATGTCACATGCTTTTAGAGAAGCCATTATGTCTCCATACAGTAAACCTGATTATAATTGTGATTCTTGAAAAATAAGTACGTAATTAAAAACGTAATTCAAAAAGCAATTACGTTTATGTTTAAAAGCATTGAAATAATCTAAGATCTTATCAAAGTATGCATGCAAACATTATTTTTATAAATAAGGGGAAAATCAATTAAAGTGTTCAAGGACTTTAGCAGGCTAAAATATATAAAGAGAAAATACAAAATGTTCACAATGTGGTGATGCGACGCACTACGATGTCGTCTGTATCTACTATTTGTAGTTTGTCTTACATGTGTGTGAGATGCTGGTCTGCTGATAGTGACGCTGCTGTTGATCCATTTCTGCCTCCTCAGCCTCTGCCTGCAGACACACAAACACACACTGGGGTCAAACTAAAAGGAAAAGTATGGAGACTGCTAGTTGGAAATGGCATTGAACGTTAATGGTAAAGACTTCTTGGGTGACGAATGCGTAGTGCAAATCATTTGCAATACCCATGTACTTGGGTATGTTTGTTAAGAACTTAAAAAAACCCAAAATACATCTCCTGATCAGTCTGTTCCACAACCAATCTATATTACAAATATACAACTTTTAAGTACAGAAGCAGTTAAAGGCTGATATACTAACAAATGAAAAAACGTTTAATCTTATAAACATTAAACTAGCTTACTGTTAAACAAACCTGTGTGTGTAAAGGTTTGAGTGACTCTTGTGGCTGCTGCTGCTGCTGCTGCTGCTGCTGCTGCTGCTGCTGCTGCTGCTGCTGCTGCTGCTGCTGCTGCTGCTGCTGCTGCTGCTGCTGTTGTTGTTGCTGTTGTTGTTGTTGTTGCTGCTGCTGTTCAGTCTCCAGTTTTCTCTTCTCCTGTTCCTCTCGTACCTGCTGCCTCTGTTCTCTCTTCCTCCGGATCAGAGACACACGGTCCTTGATAGCTTTGGCCATGGTCTTATGGTCACCCTCAGCAACGTAGCCAGACTCAACCTAGGGAGTTAGGTAGAGTCGCACACTCTTTTCAACAAAACATGCCCAAACACCCCAACCCTTCCAAATGTTATTTCAAACCTTAATGTCCTCCTTTCCATCTTTTCTTACCATATAGTTCTTTCCAATATGTATCCTTTCTGTCCATTCTCTCTGAAACCCGTTTCTTCCCTACCCCCACCTGTCTATCTGTGCCTGTCCTGCACTGTACATACCATTTCCTGGGCCACATCTTCAGGGACGTCCTTGTTCAGGTCAAAGGAGAATTCAATGGCTTCGTTGTCTTTGTATTTGCCTGCAAACAAGTTACAAACGGCTGGTCAGGCAGCTGCCCCTCAGCTTTCTTGGGAGTAATTAGAAGTAGTGCTTTGGTTCTTCAGTAGCTAAATGGTGATTTCTGAGCAGCTAAGAAAAGCTGCGACATGTTAATATTTGCTTAAAAGTATGTGTTTATGGGTATTTTACAACAGCTAAGGATGGTAAGACATATACAAAACATCTTAGTTTGATGAAAATATTAAAGTATTCCTCGCCTTTGAGCTTCTTGACGTCATCTATCCTGAGCCATAGTTTGATGGCAATCATTTCCCCATCATCCTCCTCTGCCAATTCAACCCTGACCCCTGTGTCCTCCTGAAAGAATGCATGGTTCAACAGGATCTTTATAGCATACCTAGGGGAACAAGACAAAAAAAGAGAGGATTTACTTCTTGAGACTACCAGTAATGCCTTTTGAGTTGGTCTCTGCTAAGCAAATAGAACAAAGATGGTTTTCCATTTATCGGTAAGTCACAGTGACCATTCAAAGGTGAAGTGAAGAACACTGATTATCTCGTCACCATGGCACCTGTCAGTGGGTGGAATATATTAGTGTGTCAACTATCAGTGTTCCCAGAAGGAAGACAACCAATCTAATAATGATTCTCTTTTCAAAGAGACCAAGGCATTTGGATAATAAAGATAGGGAAAATGTGGGGAAAAAATTGGGAAAGGAAAGGGAGAGACTAAAGCAGTACACATGAGGCGATGGTGAAGACAACGGTGGCACACCCACAGCATGGACAGAGAGCGGAACAGAGGACTTGTTGTTTATGACAAATAGGAGCCGTGAATCAAAACAGGATAAAAAGGGAGGGTGATTTTGCCTTCAAATCTTACTGGATGTAGTGGTGATATTGTGATCTTTGATCTATGATACACTCCTTCTAAAGCCCCTAAATCCAAAAGATATTACTAAATATTGATAGTCTGTGTGTGTGTGTGTGTGTGTGTGTGTGTGTTGTGTGTGTGTGTGTGTGTGTGTGTGCCTCACCTCTCATCCTTGTTTGTTCTGATGCAGCAATCTATAATTTCCTTCACCTCAGGAATGGCTACCTTGTCAAAACTGGCAGGCTTCACTCCCTGCACATACAAAAAGAAGAGCGGTGAAGACGAAGAACCTTTTAGAGAAAGACAAGCAGTAGATCACACACACACACAACGTAGATACATTTGCTGGAGTTTAAGAAAATAAAAAACACGTGTGTTGTTTCACACTGATGTAGATGAGAGATGTACTCTCTGCTGCAATCTTTTAATACACACACAAACATACCGTACATGCATACTGTCCATACATTCATTCTCTGAATCTAGTAATTTTATACCACTTCATTTTGTTCAAGAAAACAACCTATGTTTTTGTTTTGCATCTGTATGTAATGCGTCATAAAATTATCCTTCAGAATTCAAAAATAGACAACAGGACTACTAATATGTGAAAATAGTCTGAAATATGAAACAAACTTGAATGTGTCAAAAACTTAACTGTTAAATTCATATTATGTACTGCAGGATTAACTGTACTACCTGTGAAATACTGTAACTTAAATGACTGAGTCTTGCAAATAGAGCATTTTGCCATTTGACAGAAGGAGGTCCTACAGTAAAAGAGGCCATGCAGGGTTAATTCTCTGAACCAATTAAGAGAACTGAAGCCCATTTTGATGGATAACACTAATAAAAAGCATCAGCAAGGGCCCATTCAGAAATGTGGCACTGAAAAAAAGCACTTCTGAAGCCTAATATTAGAAAAAGGCCACACTGGAAAACCTGCATCCAGAAAAAAGAAACGATTAAAGACAACATGATATATCACAATGCAGGGTTTTAGTGCTTGATGATACAAGGGAAAAATGGTAGTACAGTATAGTATAATAATAAACTTGTTTTGGGCAACAAGAACAAGGAACCTCTAAAGGCCCATCAAAGTCCATCCATCTTCATCCGCTTATCCGGGGTCGGGTCGCGGGGCCCATCAAAGTTTCAGACACTATTCAGAAGCCCAACACAACAGCCAAAAGGCATCTTAATGACTAGCCCATTCGTTCAAACGCTGTTAATCGTGGAAAAAAAAAGACTGAAGCAAAGACAAGCAAGAGAGGAGCTGAAGCTAAATCCTGAATAAATAAAAATGTAGCCTAAAGAAAAAAGTAAACACACTCCAGAAAATACTTCATTTTCTCCATTTGTCACTTGCAGGTATGGAGAATGCTACGGTGTATAAATGCCAACAAATGTTCTGGGCAATCATGTAATCAGTTGAATGCATTTGTTTGTTCTGTGTAAAAATCTCCAAGCTCAGCAGAGCCCACCTGCAAAGCAGTTATTAGAAACAGATGAAGTAATAAGACATTCATGTAATTAACACAGGTGAAAACTTTTTCTAACACATGTCATTTTCATCAAGTCACATATAACACATCAAACACAAAGTGACTCACACAGATGAGTCCAGATTGGACGCAACAAAAAAACTCTTTACAAACTGTTACCATGAGTAACAGGACAGGTTTAAGATTTTAAATAAAGGGTAGGTAACTTACCTAGAAGGTAATATGACAAGTAGACTAGAGGCCTGCATGACTGACAGATGTCTTGGGAATAGTTTTCAGACTAAACTGGTTAAAAACAGACAGAAAAACTGACTGTTTATCTCAACCTGTTTGTGCCTGCAGACAACCACCTCCTTCTGCTCTTTTCCTCCAGCCCCGTCTTCCCTTCCTCCTTTCTTTCTTTACTTTCTTGGCCTGTTTCTGTCCTGCACCCACCCCCCCCAGTTCGCCATTACATAACAACCCCCCATCTCCCCCCTCTCTCTCTCTCTCTCACATACACTTACACGCACACACACACACACACACACACACACACACACACACTGAGATTCCTGGGCCAAACAATGTTAAGACTGATGGAGGAAGTAATGGCATTAAGTCTGACAGAAGAAGGGAGGGTAAAGGAGAGAGAAGGAGAAACCAAGATTTCAGTTTAACAAGCTTGACTGGAGTTCAGGAATGTTCCGTTAAGTACATCAACAACATGTATGACCATAAGGCAGGAGTCATACAAAATAACGGAAAGAGGCTCCAACCTGTATGAAGTTTATCAATATTAAATAGGGTGCACATTATGATGCTGAACTCATTTCAAGAGTGATATATTGATGTGAAAAGAATTGACTGTATATATGGTAAAATGTTCATATGAGTGTATTTCCCTTTATTGCATATGCTAGGCCAATGTTTCCCAGCCTTTTTAGCTTGTGACCCCCTAAGATGAAGCAATGTCTATGTGTGATCCCTTGTCACGGGTTGCATACGTCTAGAGGTATGACCTGAATAAAACTGGGGTTGGGGGGGGGGGCAATTCCCTCTTATACACTTGTATGTACATTGTACATTCTGGCTCTTAAAAATTATACTTAGCACTGTGTAGCCATGTCCTGAACAACCAAAGTGTGTTTTTTTCTCAGTTTTGTTTGAAAAAATGCAAATAAATCTAATTTTGTTAAAAAAAGAAAGATTTGATCTGCTTTCCTATCCTGTTGATTGTCTCATGACCAATCAGATTTTTTCTCCAGCAACCCCTTAAAAAGGGACCCAGCTACCAATGTGGGAGCCACTGTGTCAAGCGTCGGTTTCTTTGGGGTTCAACTCACAGATGAGACTGGAAATTCAAATTCAGATTCAGTGCAAGTGCCTGATATCTATACAGGGATGACCAAAGTGAAAAGAAAATACCTGGGCAATATCAAGAAATGGGACAATAGACAAAAAAAGAAGTAGTTAATGCCAAACCTCCTGAAAGACTCATCCTGTTCATTACCTGAGTAACTTTTGTCTTAAAAAGCTTAATAACCCATCTACAATAAGAGAAAGGAGGCTGTAAACCAATTTTTTTATTTTCTAAAGTTACAGTTTCAAGACCTCAGGGGTTAATTGAGATCTCTAACTTAGTGAGGACTGACAGAGAAGAAATGGAGGGTGAAAAGCTGTAAGGATGGATTAAGCAGTGAAATGAAAGGAAGCAGGTGACTGAGGCACCCTGTGGTTGTCACAAGGTTGTGTGTGCGTGTTGTGTGTGACAATAACAAATACAGACAAGTAAAGTCGGTTGTTTGACTGTTTTGCTGACTGAGAATCAGAATCCCCTCTCGCTTTCAGTTTATGAGATTACTGCTGTTAAGTTGTAACTCACACACACACACACACACACACACACAGTTGTTATCCCAAAGGCTGAGGTCAGGACGATAATCAGACACAATTCGATCAAACTGGGGATGTGATTTCAGTTTTGTGTGAGTGGGAGGAGGAAAAGGACAGGGCGGCGAGAAAGACAGAGGGCCACATAGACATGTGGATTGAAATATACTGCCTGAATTTCTGCACATGAAGATTCACAAATATTATCTAAAATACTGTAAGTGAAATAGAAAATGGAACACATCTGTTTTTTATTTTTGGTACGCACGTTAAGGGCTGCCAGTGTGTGTCTAAAGTTAACATAAAATTTTAATGTTAGACTTCACCGCAGGCGGCAGAGGGACTTGTTTTAGCTGAGGGCTACAAACAGCACTGCATTTCTGTAGTACTACTAGCAAGATATTTAGGTATAATGGTAGAAATACTTCTTTAGGTTTTGCAAAAACTTTAATTAACAAAGTAAAAAAGTTCACCTTTTTCTGATTTGCATTGTTGCTTCGGCAACATAATAATTTTATGTTTCCAATAAAGCTTAAAGTGAATTGAAATAAAAGCTGTGTTAAGAGGAATGCAGAGAGAACAGAGCGATAATGGAGGGTCCAGTGGAGGATAGAAAGAGGGAGAAAGAGATTTCTAGTAAATTCCTCTGGTCCATTAACCGTCACTGTCAGCTTTAACAAAGTTGAACTCAGTCCTGCGAGGAAAAGAGGGAGACAGTGCTCATCTGCCTGTGTTTGTGTGCGTGTCTATCGGTGTGTGTGTGTGTGTGTGTGTGTGTGTGTGTTTTGCGTGCGTGCGATGACCTCAGCAGCACTCAACTTAAAACAGCCTCTGATTGCATCTGTTGTCCTCTCTGTCTGTGTTTCAGTCTCTGTCTCATTTTTCTCCACAGTGTTTCTAACCAACTGTCATCTCAATTTTAGCAAAATAAAGTTCTCTAGATGCTTTTTTAATCAGAATGGATGATGCAATGTTCTTTTTTTCTGTAAATTAATACATCCACTAAAAAAATTGGAGATTCACTCTGATGTTTTTGTGAGGGTGTGGTCGACAGACCATGTGCAACCTGTCAGAGCATCAAAAAACACTTATTTTACTCATATCAAGCCAGTGTAAAACATAAAGTTATAAGTTACCTAAAGTTATAACATTTTTTGTTTTCATTCAAGACATTTGCCTCAAAACTGTATCTTATTGCTCTTTTACTAATCTCTGAGAAGCTTCAGGGTTAAAGTGCCTTGCTCAAGGCCAATACAAGACAGAGCAAGAGAGAGGTGGGGAGGGAGAATAAGCGAGAGACTAATCAGTGCAAAAACACAGTCATATGACTGGATTTCTTACAGCTCATGCCAAACTTATTACTACAGTCAGTAAACAAGTATGGGGCAGTGGCAGAGAGAGCCAGTGGTGAGACTAGAGACAAAAAAAAGAGAGACAAGGCTGGTAGATACAACACATGAATGTCACTGCACAGTCTATCATCATTCACAGCTGAACCATTCAAAAGCCATACTATAGAGGAAATGCAGACTTACAGCTAGTAACCCGCCTATAGATCTGGGCAGCATTTTGACATTCAGAGTAGGGGTACTCTGAGGTAGCCATCTCCAGCATACACATCCCGAATGCGTAGACATCTACAGATTCATCATACTTCTCCTCATACATCTCTGGAGCCATGAACTCTGGGGTTCCTGGTTAAAAGAAGAGGAAACAAAAATGAGCTATTCCATCTCTCAGTCAAGTTTTTTTTAAATACAACACACTGACCAAATATCCCTCTGAGAAACACTGTACTACTGTAGTGTAATTCTGTATATGATGACTGCTCCACATTGGCTGTTTTTTTCTCAACTGTGTGAATAATATTTGTATACTTGTATATTTCTCAATCTCTGTGCATTGCTCAGAAACAGTATTTTGCTGATTAGATTTTGACAAGACAACACAATATACTGTTCCTACACCATGAGATGTAAATAAACACCATGGCTAAAAAACACTAACTGGTTCAGTTTGTTATGCAACACTAAAGTGGTTATGGCAAGTAGAAGACAATCTCTAAACACAGCTGGAAAATCTAAATTACAAACTCACTTACTGGTATCACATACTAGCCTTGTGTGTGTGTGTGTGTGTGTGCATGTGTGTGTGTGTACACATTCATGCATGTGTGTGTGTTTCTGCAAGTGTCCAAATACTTGAGGTCTGCCTAATTACTACAAAGCAGCTGTGAGATTTACAAAGCATATAATTCTTGCCTCAAGTGAATATGCACTATTCAGAATACCTGTGGTCAACTATACAACTGGACTACTGAACGGCAGCCAAGTTCTTATATGTAACACAGCAGACACTCTTTACTTCGCATAAGTTTAAGTGTGTATTATACGGAGAGTGTGTGTATGTTTGGGGTGTATCTTTGTAGTGTGTGTTCATAGCCATCACATTTCCAGACAGCTTAATCCTAGCTTACTAGCAGACTGAGTGGTGTGTATTTCACTTTTCAAATACCTGCGGTTTGCTTTTACGACCAGACATTTTAGAAGCAGTAAAATTAATCTAAAGTAGGAATGTGTAGGTGCAGAGAATATGTCCGTGTTCATGGTTGTGCTTATACGAGACAGCGTGTGTGGACGTGTGTGTGGACATGCGTGTGAAGCGGTTATTGGCAAACTCACAGAAATGATCTCACTGGTTTCACTTTCTCCACCTTCACAAATCTAAAGATTTCATTCTGATTTAAGTCTGACAACAGAGAATACAGTATCCATGCACGCAAGAGATAAGAAATTTGTGTCTTCAGCGGCTCTGTATATGCATTTTTCCTACCAATGACACTCTTAGCAAAGGAGGCCCTCTTCAGCGTGGCTAAACCCAGGTCCCCAATCTTCACCGAGCCCGTGGGCCCCGTGATAAAGATATTGTCGCATTTCAGGTCTCTGTGAATAATGGGCGGAGCTCTGGTGTGCAGAAAGTGAAGGCCTTTGAGGATCTGTCTGCACCACGAACGCAGGACCTTGATTTTCATCACCTTGAAGCGCTTCAGGTAGCTGTAGGACAAAGAAACGCATAAGACAGCATGTCATTAAACAAAGCAAGATTACCAAAATGTACAGTAAGCAGCAGGTTCAACATAACAGCTTTTCAAGAGCCATGTATCCAGTTCAAGTGGCCTTTGTCTCAAAGAAAATAAAATCTCATGAACTCAGATGTATCAGAATCATTGTATTGAGATTGAGGGGCACTCGGATGACACCTGAACTGTTTTCTATTTATTCCACAGTAATATTATTGCAGGACGCTGAAAACCATTAATTATCCGAAAGCAAGTCATGGAGAGGCAGACGATAACCAGATAAGAGCGACGGAAACGCGGATAATGCTTCAATTAAAGATGAAAGCTTACACAACCAAAGTGGATTACTGTCTGATAATTCCAGCTTAAAGACATACATCATAAATGTTCACAAATACGAATGTGCCCTCAAAAACACAGTCACTGACATTCTGGTGTCTGCATGGTTAGAGATGGACATTGGTTGCGTGCAAATAACCATTGGAATACTGAGACAGATATTTTAATCTGGATTCAAATATGTCTGAAGGAGCTTGATTCAAGAGAACGAGAATGACAGATGCAAAGACAAGGAACAGCCAGAGCGTATGAGCTCTGTCTCTAGTCTATTTGGCCATGTGAAAAGCGATTATTTAAGAAGTCATTTAAGTATTTTAACCAGTTATTACATTTACATTTACTCATTTGGCAGCCGCTTTTATCCAAAGCGACTTACATTTGAGGAACAGCTTACTTATTTTAGCTTAGTTATTAGAACAGCTTAGTTATTTTAGTCACTGTCACACCACATGGAGCTCAAAAATTATTTTACGATAACCTCATGTAAATCACACATTTTAGCAACTTCTAATTGCAGCCATGTTAATGCAGATTATGAGAGAATTTTTAAAGGTGGTTTCTAAGTGGGAGCTGTCTTTGTCTTTAAGCACTTCCTTCTACAGAGAGTCTGGAACTTATCCCAGCATACACTGGGTGGAAACCTGCGGTGGATAACCCCAGGCCATCACAGAGCTAACAGATCCAAACCTGTGGGTGATCAGGAGCCTCCAGTCCAGGTGGTTTGCGTGTCTGTGGAATGTGGGAGAAAACTGAAAGAAACGCCACAGGATGACAGGGAGACCAGGACAGCAATTTTACTAAGGATGAAACGGTTCCCGGTTTAATGTTAGACAATGGTAAAATCCCTAATGCTTAGTATTGCAATTTGAATAATCATTAAAACAGTGTTTGATTACCGCGTTTTGAAAAACTTGTGGTAAATACTATCCAGCATGAACTAAAAGTTAGCAACAGTCTCCCAGACGTCGGTGCAGCATGCAGCGTGAATCTGTTGATTCACCTTGTGACCACCAAAAGGTGGTCACATTTTATAGTGAATGGGGGAGAAATGCCATGGCTTGTCAGTCTAACTTGCTAATAGCTTGTAAACTGAAGCTTCTTGTAAAAACACATTGTTCTGCTGCTACATGTGTCTTTTGTCTGCAATCTCTATTCATTGTGCTACAGGTTATGTAGTTTAGTCACCCAACCAACATATTTTGTTCATTTATAATCCGGCAGGTGAATCTTTAATGTTAATGCAGATTTGATTTGTTATGGTTTTATCTTTACATAAGGTATTGGCTGTCATTATTTTAATTTTTATGCAAAAAAGGTGCACAATGCTGCTAATTTTATTTGTGTTTTTCAATATAAAACTTGTTAAAATAGTTTCAGTGTATGTATCAGTACTTTCTGAACATTCTCAGCACATTTTAACAATACAGCAATAATACTAATTAACTGATATCATTTTGGTGACTATAATTGTGATATGAACTTTTCATACCGTTTCATCATTTTACTGTGCGAAATTTATTTTAGTCAGCTGCACAACAGCATTTCCAGACTGAACACCCCTTTCATTTTCAGTCAAATAATTTAAAGATCATTTCTATTTTTATTGATTCAATTAGATGCATTTATTTGATTAAAAAGGCTTCTGTCAAAAGTTCTCTTTAAGAGCTTTGGGAACTCATTCAAAATCCATTTGCCTGTCATTCTAGATAAGTTAATTTAAAATCAATGTTTGAATTCCAAGCAAAGTGTTTCCCAATTTTCTATTGTCAGCTGGAGACTTGTCTGCCTTTCTCTTCAGCCCTTCAGCTAAATTCAAATACAGAGCGAAGACCAGACAGGGGACGCTTGGCAACCATTCCAAGAATCATCATCTTTATCTATTGTTTGATTCTGCTGGTATCTGCTAATTTCACTGAATGGCAGCAGGCAGATTTGATTTACTACAAGTAAGTCAATGTACAAGCTTTAAACTTTAAGCAAACTAAATCTTCCTATGGTCCCTGTGAATAGCTGGCAGCTGACTGAACTGTACAGTGACCCTGAAAGAATGTCCTTGTCTCCACCAGTGAAGGGCCTCCTGGTCCAGACAACTAACCCGGAGCAGCATCAGTGAGTCCAGCTGCAGCATCACTGGCAGCTCCACTTACGCACAGAGTGTCAGCAGCTGCTCTAACAGTGCAGAAATTGCAAATCTATCTTAACTGACAGGAGCAATTCAGACAACTCTGGACTCATTACAGACCACGCTGCCTCGACCAGATCCAGGCTGCTGGTAGAAGCTCCAGTGACTTTATTGTGACCCTGGGGAATTGTTGCTTAATTCACTGTTAATTCAGAATTTGAGCTGCATACGCTTTTTTATCTTAGGGATCACTGATCCACTACTGATATTGATACTGATACTCAAACAGCAAGATCGGGTATTGATGACAAGGGGGCAATCTATTCAATTCAATCACGTGCATACTACGGTGCATAAGCCATGCACCAGTAGACCTGAACAACGTAGCATTTTGATTTCCAAAGTTAGGAAGTGATGTTTAAGTCAATCCTGATGTTACCTTACACATAAAAGACTCCCAGTCTTCCTCACAGTGAGGAATACAGCTTATTAATTTTACACTGGAATCAGATCGGTACTCAGCATAGGTCAATACCCAAAGCCCTGCTATTGGTATGTGTGTGTATATATATATATAAAACCATCCTGTGTCTTTAGAGGTTTAACAGGAATTTTTAGACCAAAACATCTGGGCAGATGCATGTATTTTCATAGGCAGTTTGCCTTCAGGGCAGAGAACACATTAGCAGATAATGAAAATAATCTTTTAGAGACTTTTTAAGTTGAACATACCTTAAATTGCAAATCTGCATGACTGTGTTTATACTAAAAACTTCCCCTCTTCCTCACCTCCACCCCCTTTCCCTCACATTCCATCTCAAGTTTTTTTTATTTCTTCTTCTCACATATCTTTTAAGAAGCAGTCTCTTCTTCCCTTCCTCAGTCTATACCTTCCTTCCCTTTACCAACCCACCCTCCTCTCCTTTGCCTGTCTCCTCTGCTTTCTTTCTCTCTCTTTCTGAAGTTGCAACAGTGTTGACAGAGAAGTTAAACCCTGTGGAATGTGATGCTGGAGTGACACTGCACAAAGCATCTCACACACACAATCGCTCAACCATGCCCTCTTTTCAACACACATACCTAAACAC
The DNA here is from genome assembly GCA_024633595.2 of Lepomis macrochirus. Lineage (NCBI taxonomy): Eukaryota > Metazoa > Chordata > Actinopteri > Centrarchiformes > Centrarchidae > Lepomis > Lepomis macrochirus. The sequence continues at coordinate 13,274,043 of JALXJV020000024.1, read as the reverse complement.
ATATACCAGAAATATGCAGACATATGTGTATATACAGTATGTGAACAGTACATATACGGTACACATGCGTGAACAGATAAACATCAGACACAGCTTGATTTTTAATGCATTTACACAGACACACTAACCAGCAGCACACAAACCTCTGTGCCTCTTTCTCTATCTCACACACACCCCTGGCCACACAAAGATAAGGGGTCTCTAATACCCTGAACCAACACTGGTCAGTATTTCCATCCTCACCATCTCCCTCCTTCCCTATCATTCCTCCCACTCATCATCTCACTTTATTTTTCCACCACTTCAGAGTCCAACAATCCCCTCTCCTTTCTGAGTCTTCATCTGGACGACAGCCAAATCCCTGTGCAGCCTTGATCCTGTTCATATATGTACATGTATGCATTACACATTTTTAAAAACATACATGCATGTGAGAAGCCTTAACTTCCTGCATATATTATGTAGAGCCAAAAGATTTGATTAGTCGACTGACAGAAAATTAATCATTTAAGAGATTAGAGATTGGCAGCAAAACTGCCAAGTTGCTTTTCAAATGTGAAGTCCTGGCAGTACACTGAATAGTTTTGGGTACTGGAACTTTGTTTTGTCAAAACAAGACAGTTTAAATCTCACGCCATTATTAAACTTGCTCTTCTTAACATTAAGCTTTTGCATTCTGGTGATTCGTTTTGTCCAAGATCTTATCTGTATATTCATGTATAATCCTCTACGCTCTTTTTTTTTTACACAGTAATAAGTGGAAAGTGTCAGAAAGGTTCAGGAAACAGAACCCTTTTTTAAACTTCCTTCATTTTGCTGTTATGTGTGAAACATGCCGGATAGATGCAGGATGGAGAGTATCTGTTCTGCTTCTGGATTTGCTTACAAATTTGTGAAGCTTTTTCAGTCTTCCAGTGGAGGGCACTACAGTCCTTTTGTAGGACTGTGCTGCTGGATTTATATCCTCACTCTGTGGTCACAGGTGATTGATTGGTTTGTCTGTCACTAGCTGTATTTAAACTGGATATCTAATCATTTACTTGTCTATTGTTCTGACTATCTGTGCGTCTATCTGCCTCTTTAGCTGACTGTCTCACTATGAGCTTATCAGACTGTTTGACTTTCTCTCTTCCTCTTTTTGTCACTTCCTAAAACTGTACATCAGTCTGGTCATCCGTCAAACCTCTCCCTCTGTCTGCCCCCCAACAGCCCTGTCAGGAATGACAGGAATCTGCAGCAGAAGCAGCAGCTGGCAGGTGGGCCAATGTCCTACGATGCACTCCACGGGGCACGCAGTGTGCCACACGCCCCACTTTTAGCCTTTTATTGTGTCAGGAGTTCAACAATCACATTCGCTTCCACAGACACACATCTAATCTATACAAACAGGCATGCGGTTATAGCATGGACAATGACAGCCACAGATGAATCAATTCTGTACAGTGAATTTTTGCGGAGGTGAGCAGTGACTGAGGGGAGAGACTGACATTCCTAAAGAATTTTCTCTCTCTTTCCTATCTTATTTTGTGTGTTTGATGATACAATCGGATGAGAAGACCTTATTCTGGAACATACATACATACATGGTCATATAAATACTGTACATAAGATACACACAGACACATACAGCACGGAAATCCTGCTCACGACACTACAGTGAAAGGTCATTTGAACAGTTCAAAATAGAGGAAAAACTGCATACTGGTTTGACAGGAAAGATGATACAGGTGTGTGTGTGTGTGTCGGTGTGTGTGTGTGTGTGTGTGTGTGTGTCGGTGTGTGTGTAATTTTTACATTTCAACATAAACTGGAAGTGAGTCATGATCTGTAATGATAGTACTCTTCAGAAGTAAAGGGGAAAAGAGTGTGAGTTTTCTCTTGAATCAATTGACTACATCTTTTCTATTTTTTGTTCATTTTCAAAACTATTAGCAGTGTATTTTGTTTCCAGTTGTGTTTCACACTTTAAAGTCACACTTATAGCTTTCTGTTTATTCATCTGGTCTGTGTGTACAAATTACGTGAAGCACCTTAAGTGGTAGTGTTAGAAACTACAGAAAAGAAAGCACACCCTTTGTGTCACCACCAGGGTCACTAAATTGACATCTTGGAAAAATGTATTTTCTCTCTCATGTACTCACGTTTTAAGGGTCCCAGATGTCATTAGCTCAGTAACCAGAACAATACATTTCTTTCCTTTACATGGTCCCTCCCAGGAGTCATAGAAGCGGACAATGTTAGGATGCTGTAGACCCTTCAACATCCCGGCCTCCTCTTTGAAGCGCTGACGCTCCGACTTGGACAGCTTGCGATCCTTCACCCAGGAGAGAAGAGGAAAATTAGTCATACATATATAAAAACTAAGGAAAGATTGTTCATCTGAAATCTAGAGGAAATAAGTATTTACCCAAACAGAACACATTGTATTATAGTACAGCAGTTTTATGGTGAGTGAATAAAATTAAGAGGAAAGAGGGTTTGCAGGGTGGAAAAGAAACAAGTTAGGTAAAGAAGAGAAAGGAGCCAAAAAATAATTAATGCTTACTAAAACATCCAACCATGGTATTTAATATCTACAGGGACTAACTTTTTACATAGGTGGCACTGGTGTGCCTAACCTTTTAATTTAGGTGCACCAGAACATGATTTCGGTGCACCCAATAATACATTTTAAGCGGGAGCGCAGCTAGCCATGCACCTGTCATGGCACAGGACCCGTATCTTGGACATTGTGCTATTTTAACGTATTAATTCGGAACATCAGTGCTCCGACAACAAAAGCACTGTTTGAAATAAATACAATACAGAAGTGCACACCCATTTGTTTTATGTTAAAAAAAGTTCAGACACACTGGTGTGACTGAAAAACAAAATAAATAAAAAAATTGCCCATATTATTGATGGTAGGCTACTTTTGTGTGTTTTTTAATCTTCCATATTTCCCCCTTTATTCTGATCCTGTGGTCACTCCCTGTGAGTTAAGAGTGGGTAAGGTTGTAAGCTGCGTTTCTCCTCTGATACAAATAGGCCTTTCACTCCACCAGGAGGGTGTAACATGCTCAAACACCACGGCCCTCTATGTGCGTGAGGACATGATCCCTCTCTGGCTTTCCCCCCAGTAAACAACCCTATTTCTTTCCTGAAATGCTCATCAAATCTGCAGGTAACAGAGCCTACTTTTTGTGTCCCTCATAGTTTTGTTGTTTGGATGTGCATCATAGTCTATAACATTGGCGCCAAGCTATATACAGAGTCTTTATTAGTAGTGGTCGTGGTTACCAAGTGAGAGCTTGACCAAAACAAGCTAAAGTTACGTTCTACATTTTTCCATCCTGTGGAAGACTAGCTTCTTAGAAGAGCCCTACACACGTACACAAAGAGTTTAATGGGCATTCCAGTTCTACCACTGATACCTCAATAAACACAGATGCAAAGGGCAGTGTGGGTGGGTCAGACCTCATAAAGTAGTGAGTGTGTGTGTGTGCATGTTCATTTGTAAAACGTGTATAAAAGGTGTCATGCATTCAACTGTGTGTTTACATGTAAGCATTTATTACAAGTGACGAAAAGCTAAAAATAAATGCATTAATAGGCATTCATTTTGTGCCTTTAAACAATTACTTCTGCAGCAGATTGTTTGTGAGGCTTGAGTATCATGTTTTAGTTAGAGCATGTGTATGTGCTTTTAACTGTAACCGACACATTCAGCACATCACTGCCCCAAAAACAAACAGAGGATGAGGATGTAAGCCCAAATATGGTTGCTTCCTGTGTGACTCTAAATAGCTACGTTTCAATATTATCATGGTTATCAGGTTATGCATGTTTATGTCGTCACAGGATAACATTCAGTTACAAGTAGGTTGCACCACAGATTAAAAAAATATCAAAAGGGATGTTTAAATTAACCTGGAACAAACTGAATTTTGTGCTCATGATAATGTCTGTGACCCTTTTAGAGGATGAAATTACAGGCAGCTTGGTCTGCAGACAAAAGCAGAAAGAGAGAAAAACAAATTGTCAGTTTTATTTTTAAGTTGCATTTAAAGACGCAACAATATTTTTAAGGTGACGCAAAATCAGACGTTGGAGGTTAGACACCTACTCCCGGCAACAGTATCAGGATTATCACCATGGCAACCCGTTTTAAGAAGAGGTCCAATGAGCAGCACCTTGCCTCCAATTCTGTTAGGGTTTTGTATGTTATGTTCTAAATCAAGCACAGACGAATGAAATGTGAATCAGTACAGCATTGTTTTTTAGTACTTCAACTGAACTACAAATGAAAACACCAAAGCATCCAGTGCATTAGTGCAAACCATCAGAGACTAACCGAAAGCATAGCATCAATCATTCATGGTGTTTAAACCAACAGCGCGCCACCAAATTCCAAAATTCTGGTATATGGAGGTACTACTGAGTGTCATAACAACACTGGGGAGATATCTAAATAATCACGTACAATTCCTACTTTGATAATCCACGCCTACCTCGCCAACCAATCAACAACTCAGCAGTGAAGGCACTGCCAGGTCACGATGCGTAAGTCTTTTAAAATGTTATAAAGCTATTAGAAAACCTTGTCAGCTGCTTCAGAGATCAGGACAATCTCTGAGGTGATGATCTCATATTGTCATATTGTATAACCTGGGGCCTCGTTTATATCATATGACTTACACGCACACGCACAAAGAGAAAGAGAACATCTGAAAGCCTCAGTGTGATTCTGAGTGCATTAATGTGTGTAGAATCCGTGTGTGTGTGTGTGTGTGTGTGTGTGTGTGTCTGTTATGGCCCATAACAGCTTATCCCTTCGTCCTGCAGCAACCACTTCAGTGATGATGGCCCATTAACTGACACACAGAAACATCCATGTATGTGCTTACCAACCCTTACTCCTACTGTCTGCCTCTTTTTCATGATGTGATCACATGACCCTGTGACAATAGCAGTAGGTCACCTGACTGACTGGAAGCCAACATTCCATTTCCCAGCAGCACTTAGAAAAGACCCTGACCACCCATATCACTGTTAGACCCCCCCCCCCGAGGGCACTAGAAGATTACTTCTCCCTATCTCACTCACTGTATATTTCTCTCTCTCTCTTACCGTGTGTGTGTGTGTGTACATAAATGTGAGCAGAGAAAGCAGACAGCAAGTCTAAAGGGGCTTCCTAATACATTATTAATGTTTCCTCTTTCATTCTAGTGTATAAATGGGTACACAACTCTCACACATACAGTAGAGGCTTTGTAAGAGACAGTAAATTCACATCTAAAAGACGTGGATATAAACTGTTCCATCATCCATGGCGCATAATTCTTCTTGTGATTGTGAGTGATTGTTTTCCCTCATTCTCGCTCTCCCTTCTTTTCAGCTTTAAGCTTCAAAACATCATGAGACTTGAGTTTGTCGAAAATACCTTCCATCCAAGCCTCGCTCTCTCTCTCTCTCTCTCTCATACACAAGCTCATGCAAACACACACACCAAGGCAAGCTTATACACTCAAATCTGCCACCTCTTATCTGACACACTCACACAGACACACACACACACACTTCTTTTCGACATGAGGACTTCTCACTCTCTAAGCCCAGCTTCGCTTTCTCGCTATCTTCCTGAGGACTTTAAAGACGCTACCAATACATCTCTGTGTAAGTGACAGCTCTAAGTGTGTCTGGCCTATTTCTGTTCTGTAACAGCCAACTGAGGACATATACGAACACACACAGGCATACATGCGCCCACGTACAACGAGGCAGGCAGCCAGACAGGCAGGCAGAAACAGAATCAGCAGTGTGAAAGCATTATGCAGCTTCCTGTGGAGAAGCTGAAAGCTGATACCCTCTGATCAACTCGTCTAGCCTGGATTTCCCACTGTGCTTTAACACTCGGTGATCATCTGCTCTGGTCTTCTCTGGTCTGTTACACCTCAGCAAGTGAGCAGCCCTCACAGCACCAGATGGAGGGAGGTTGCAACAGAAGACAGTGTGCCAGAAAATCCAGACAATTAAACACGGTTACTCGACTGAACTACGACAAATGATAATGCTATTAGGTATGGGGTTTTTTCTAGGTTTGTAGGTACCAGACTAAATGTAACATACAGTAAATAATTGAATATTATCGTTCCTATCCAAAGAGGCTTTTTATTCTATAACAGCAATTAAATGTGTTTTAAGATAAACAAATCCATATGGAAAGGAAGGGAATGAAACTGTTTTATCAGGCAGTTGGTAAATTCACAAAGTCATCTGAACCTTTTTGAGTGTTTCACGAGGAAGTAGGTTTTAAAAAAGAGGAAGACCTGTTAGCTGCTGAAGGGTCTGTTAGAGTCTACCATCCTACCAGATAGATTTTTATTTGGGTTGAATACTGCTAAATATTTCCATGGGATTCACTCACCAAACCACACCAAAACCTGTTCCCATTTCCCATGAAAATTACCTACAGGCTCCCTTGAATGTTAGCATGCATGTGCTTATGTGCATTTGGAAGCTGAAGAATATCATATTTACTGAAACAAAGCAGCCTTCCCCTAATCTCAACGCAGCTGTCATAGATAAAGTCTGATCTTAAAGTCATTAAACATAAGCTATGCAAATCTCAAACTAGAGCAGTAGGGCTGATTGCAGAGCAGCATCCAACAGATGAAGCTTCGAGCGCAGAACGCTCTGAATGTTACATTCAACATCAATGAGCAATACTCCACATTGTCAAACCACCAACACTGCATCAGTAATAATCTAAAGTCAGCTCTATAAAGATGACAACAAAGATAGCCCTTAAGAGAAACTGTCATTCTACTAAGCCTTTTTTTACCCATGTGACAAAAAACAAGTTAAGAAATCTCCATTAAAAAGCAAAGTAAATCATTTCTCAGAGTCAACGTCTGCAGCTGCACCCTAAAATAAACTTTGTACATGAAGAATATAATTAGGAGAATGAGAGGGGGAATGAAATAAGACTAGCTGCAAATGCTTTGAGAAATACTGCACTGCAAAAAAATGCTGTCTTTTGTTTTATTCTAAAACAAAAGGACTTAGCCTAACAGATTTACCCTAAAAAACATAGCAATAAAATAATGATGATTTAAAAGCATTATTCACACAGCCAAACAAATGGCACCATCAGTCATTTGTGCCATAATCAATGCAACCCTTTTTGGAAACCTATCTGAACTATCTCAGTTTCTCCAGAGTGTGTTGCTGACCCACTTCGATGTTCCACTGATCAACCTTTGAGTCTTGACCCAAATATTGAAGAATGCTGGTCTGTAACTCCAGAGAAAAATCAGGACCTGTAAATCTTTATTACATTAAGCCTCTCGGCTGAGTGAATGAGCTGATTTGTTTCTTTATACAGTAACGACCTACAGCTGTGTGTGCGTGCGTGCATGTGTGCGTGCATGCATGCGTGTAGTGCAACCGCAAGAGCATGAAAAAGCCCCGGTGTGTTCTATTAGTATGTAGCCAAAGTGTCTCTCAGACCCCCCACACTCTGGAAACACTCTCCTGCAAAGAACCACAAACCTCCTACAGCACCAACACACACACACCTCATAGACATGTGCACAAAGAGATACACATTGATGTGTTTCACCCGCACACTCAAACCAAAACCTCTCCAAGACCTTTACCACAGCTTGTTATGGTTAGCCAGCATATAAGGGAGAGAGCAGCTGTTATGAATAAGGATGACTAAAAAGAGGTTGAGTAAGTACCAGTAAAAGTCCGAAGGGGAGTGATGGAGACTGATCTCATCATTTAAAAGTGACATGTCAGCATAGGGCACCAAACGACGAAAGAAACACCACCATTTGAGTTCACTTGTTCACACGCTCCTTTTATATTCCCCGTTTATTTGCTTTATATTCTTCCCTTTCTTGTTTCTCTTTCCAGCTGCCTCACTTACTCTTTGTTTCTCTGTTGCCCCACCGCTCCCTCTTCCTTTCCTCCTATTTAGCTGGTTTTTGGTTTCCTATCAGTCAACACTCTACATATTGCAGTAACCAGGGCCATGCGCCCGAGAACATGTGTGTGTACATGTGTGTATAGTAATCTGACCTAGCTGTGGCTGAAAATCAGTTTGTTTCTGTAGAAAATATGGTTAGATCCATATACTATGGTTTTCCTTATGGTTTTTCCGGGGAGGGGGTATTTCTTCTTCTAGTGATTTCTTTTTCTTCCTTTGTCTGATTTGTAACAGGCACTACAAACAAACACAATCATCAGAATGGGTTCAATAACAACCCCAATGTGTGTGTGAGCACACACACTCATGTTGTGTACTCATGTGTGCTAACAATAGGTGCCATCTCAGCCTGCCACTCACAATGCGCCCTATTGTGCCATCTCTCTGTGCCTGGCTGTGCAACACACACAGCCAATGCAGGCATTACCCTCTGCTCAACTGGTCACGCCTCACCTCCCCTCCGCTCCGCTTCTCTGTCTCCTCACACTGCTCCTCTCCTACGTTTTGCTATCCATTACTCACTCGTTTACCCTCCTCTCTTTTCCATTCACGGGATTTCCCCAGAATATAAGCAGGATGTATTTCAAAAACGGCCCCTCTCCCACATCACACCCTACAGTTCAGCCACTTTATCCAGTCGTCTTGATCCAAGGATAATGAGAGGAAATCTGAGGATAATTAGTGGAACTTCTAGTTTAAAGTTCTTGCTCTCTAACGTGTTAATCCTTAACAGAACAGCATGCCATGCACAATGAATCACGTTATACCAGAAATTATCCTGAAGTTGGAGCTAATGAGTAAAAATGATGACACGCTAAGCTTGCAAAGTTTACAGAGACAACTGGAGGACAAAACATGTCTTAAATAATGACATTTTACATTTAAATTGCGATAAAATCAGAGCAGGTAGGATTCAGTGCATTGGTTAAAACATATCTATGAACCTGTAACCTTCAAATTACAGGACACTGTCTCTCAGTCCCAGGCTAATAATCTGATACCAATCTAATACCCAAATCCAGAGTCAGCTGAGCCAACCTGTTCCAATATCCAAGATTCTAATAATGCTCTATTCATTGATTGTGGTTTTGATTGAAATGATTAGCAACCAACAATGGCCTCCTTTGTCGCACAAACAGAAAACAAAGATCAAATTAAATCAGGGGAAGAAAACAAGGATCCAAAGTTTTGCGATCAAAATGTTACACATTAAAAGGCTCATTATCAAACATAAGAATCACTGGAAGAAGAACAGGAGTAATCTTAATAAATAAATTAATAAATAATTAATAAAAGGTTTGCAGGGGAAAGTTAAGGGAATTCAATTTGATGAAGCAGTTTCTATGTGAAAGTCATTAATGCTTAATACAAATTTGGGACACTTAGTTCAAAGATCAAAAAAGGAAATAATAGTTTAATAGTCTTAGTAAAAAATGTGAAAATACTATATGCTTTACATATATAGTGAAAAAGTAAAAAAAAAATCTGAATTGTTGGAAAAAATATTAAGTTAATTTTTTTACTCAAATGCACTGAAACGTTTATTCTTAACATACAATATTCCTGTTCAAATTTTTGAGATACAAGAGGCATGTAGAAAACTGCTTTGTGTCTCTTGTCTTATTGATAAGGCAGTAAAATGCTCTTTGAAATGTAACAAAGACTAATTTGAAACACGAGACATGCGAACGTAATGGCTGTCACATATCAGCCGTCCTGTCTGCCTCGAAGGGACCCAAACGTCTTTGAACTTTTAAGGATTTGACCCTTTTTGCAGAGGAGGCCACAAGGCTTCTTATGCAGCTTGTGTGTCATGTGTACCTCAAATTGTGAATAAAGCAGATGTGTTTGAACGTGCAAGAATATTTGTGAACCTCAGGCTTTTTCAGTGCACGTGTCTGTGTGAGAGCAAAAGGCTGCAGTCTTAATATGGCACTTCTCTGTCAACGCATCATAAACAAACACCTACAGCCTGATATGTTGATGGACATGATCCATTTCACAAGTGTCTACTGCTCAGACCTCTAAATCCTTTTCACTACCACTACATCTGAATGAGTTGCAAGTCTGTACTGTAGGAGGATTGTGGATGAAATCCCTACTAAAGCCTTCTAAAATACCAACAGATGCTACTGAGTTCATTACAAAGAAACATGATCCACATCTGCACATTGCTATGTAGTGTGTGCTCACATGCATGTCTCCCCTGAATCCACAGGGTGTAAATGATGTCTTATAGCGAGATCCCGATACTGTTACAGTAACTAATGATCTAACTTAAGGTTAGGCCAGAGAGGGCGAGGGCTGTTCTAGATAAAACTATTACATAATATGGGAGGACTATATCTTTACACTCCATTAAATCTGTGCCTCCACTATTTAACGCCTAGACTGAACTTAAGCACTTCTCGGGTTTCCACTTTAAAGAACATCAACACCCATTGGCATTCAATCATGTAGCAGCACTCTGCATTTCCAGTATATTGTTGCAAACAATGGGAATCCTCGCCGAAGTTACACTAAGTGTCTGGAAAAGGCTTCCTGAATGATCTTTACATGATACGTCCACTCACCTTTGGTATTTGTTAGTCTTTAATTAGAAAGTGAGAAAGTACAGCAGTAAAAGCGGCACAACAGAGACATGAAAGAGTGCTGATGGGATTTGAACCCAGACCACAGGATGCTTCAGAGATGACAGAGCTAACTATTTTTGCTTTGACTACACTCCATGCAGTACATGCACTATACAAGCAGTATTAACAATCCCGCAGTCTCTATCGTACATCAGTACAGACCTGAAAAACTGGTATTGTTATTTGCAGCATATCAGACTGCTGGTAGCAGGATGTTAAGAAAGCTACAAAATTATGACCAACATATTGAAAGAAAGAAATGTTTTGATAAGGAGTCCTCGTTTTGTTGATATCCTGTAAGTGCCCACAAGCATGCAGGTGACACAAATGCCATTCCTGCCATGCAACTGATTGACAATTAATGGTGGTAATGTGCTAAGAAACGTGGCAACCCTACAGAAAAACAGGGAAGAAAAAGACTGGATGCTGAGCAGACATGGATGTTTACAATGCAGGTTTCAAAATGTTTCTAAAAAATAGTTTTACAAATGTAAAACATATTTGTTAGGCATCAAAGACACACACAATACCATTTGGTGAAAAACAGCTATTGTAAACATAACTCTGTGTTTACGAGAGAACTCCATGGGGTTCTCTTAATTAGGACCACTAATCTTTTACTGATTTTTTGCCTTTATTATGATACATGACCAAGGGGACTGACTAGAAAGTAGGCCTGGGCGATATGGCCGAAAATGTTATCACTATAACAACATTTCATATCATTTGATATCGATAATTACCACAATAAATGTCAAATCGTTATTTCTTTCAAGTTTCAGGAGCAAAGTTTCAAGTTTGCTCCTGACTGAAAATTGAAGAAACCAGATGGTTGGTTTTGTGGTTAAACTTTTCTTTATGGTCAGAACGTGACAAAAGACAAAAACCTGATGCCAAACACTGAAACGCCTAACAAATCTGAGGGAGAACATTCAAAACAATTATGATAAATCTTTTTTTTAAGAAATATGATTAGTAAATCTTTTTTCAGTCCCTCCTTCTCAACAAAATAAATATTTTAATTCAAATGAATTAAACCAAATATTTATTGACGATATACTGAACATTTATTATATTGATATTGAGGAAAATTATATTGCGATAATTATCATTATTGATTTATTGCCCAGCCCTACTAGAAAGCCAGCCAAAATCGAATTGGAGACTTGCTACTACAATCCATGGTATGCGCCCAATATCACTAAGCCAAGGGGCAGCTTCATACAGCATCTGAAGAACCTTTATGAAGCTCAAGTGGCCGTCGACATCTTGGCAACGTGTAAGTAAACGTGTTTATTTCTGCTGTAAAGTTGGGCATTTTAACATAGGAGTCTATGGACATTGACTTGTTTTTGGAGCCAGCCTGCCATGTGGGATTAATCTTTCTTTTAGGCTGCCACTAGGGAAGCCCTAATAATTTGATTAATTCAATTTATAGTTATTTTAGTTATTTTTCTGTAATAGGGACACTCACCATTTGTTACCATTTGAAGCAGAGGAGAGTAAAAGCAAGCAATTAAAATGTGAATATTTAAAGCACGTTACAACTACTTCAGTGTGAGTAACCGACTGTCTATTTGCATGTATACTGCATTGCTTTGGCACAAACACACAGACTCTAAGAATATTACACACATGTCATTTATGTGTGTGAGTGTTTGTGTCGTGGTACCGTTCCTAACTCCTCCACAAGCCCCTGAGGTTGTCAACAGATTAAGAAAATCCCTGAAGGGACACACACACACTGTACAAACCCATGTGTGCAAAAAAACACAACACTCCCATCTACACAGTAAACATAAAAGAGGGGGATTAGCTCATGCCAAAGAAAAAGAGAGTGGAAAGAGATGAGAGGGAACAAAACGGAGGGAGAGCTCGAAATGAGTGGAAAATGAAGGGAATTTGATAGAAAAAAAATACTAGATTACAGAAGGAACAACTTATACCATCAAAGGTCAACAATCCCTCCATATCTCTATGCCCCCTTCAGTGTCCCGTCTATGTCTCCCTGTTGTTTTCCTTCCCTTGCAGTGGCCTATATTTCCTCTGCAACTGGTTAGTTGAGACGGGGGAGAGGAACTGATTTGGGCTCCAGCTCAGACTGGGTAACCAGAGAAGTTAAACAGATACAGGCTACCGATAGAGCCATGCACTAGAAACTGAAGTAATCGGTGACAGACAACTGGACGGGCCCCAGAAACATCCAGCAGCCTATGTGTGCCTGCCTGATGAGTGACCGTGGTTTTGTTACATGCAGGTTTTAGGGTTAAGTTGTTCCAGATGAGCATCCATTACTGCTTAAGCGCACACTGTTACAAGACAGTTTCTTGTACTTTTGCAGCACTCTTCTCAATATCTCAGACACTCACATACTTTGAAGCAGACACATTTAAACTAAAAAAGGTCAAAAATATATGTTAACATCTGTAACATTATTAACGGTTGCGATAATAACACACATATAAATATGCAGAGAAAAACACATGACAGAATAATTTTTACTTTCCTTTTCTGACTTTGTACTTACAAGGACACAAATGTACAAATGATTATGCAGTTTCTACAGATGCAGATACAGTGCGCACATGTGACCGACAAAACATGGGTGGAAAGAAAGAGGAGGGGTGAGAGAAGTAGTGAAGACGGACGTGGGGTTACAGGAAATGGGCATATTTGTCCTCTGAAGTCTTTCCTGTTGGGAGGAAACTGCAGAAATGTTCCATAGAGTAAACACATACCACACAGCAATAACCTGCATATTTAAATGGTGACATTTAACAGAAAAATTTAAGGAAACTAGACATGAATGTACAGGTCAAAAAGTATGCTTGTGATAACAAGAGCAGTCTGTTGGACACTGGCAAGTAAAATCCAACCAACTGTGCAAACGACAGCAGATGGAGACCTAAAAGAGGAAAGGAGAGGAGAGGAGAGGAGAAACGGAGGAAAAGATGAGAGGAGAAAAGACAAGAAAGAAAAGATGACAGGAGAAAAGATGAGAAAAGACAAAGAAGGCAGAAATGGTTGGATTATATGACAAAATGATGCAATAACTGTGAGAACACCATGTTCTCACACACACCAACACACACACACACACACACACACACACACACACACACGGTGTAGGGTTACTGCAGAGGTGCCTGTCTGTCTCAGAAATGCCTCACTAAGAGACGGGAGATGTCAATGTCACACATCAAGTAGAAAACACACACTGCCTTTGTCAATGAAAAACACTGCTTCACAAGCATGTATGATGATGATGCTGCTGCTGGAGGGAAACCCTGTAAGCCCAGTATAGAATTTGTTTTACTGAACAGGAATTATTATAGAACTTGCTTTTTATGTGAATAGATACGTAAGAGAAGAGAGGAGAAAAAGGAGTAGCGGGGGCAAAAATAAAGATGTAGAGGAGAAGCAGAGTTTAAGAGCAGTATAAAAGAGAGAAATGGGGAAATATGCTAGCAAAGTAAAAATAGGAGGAGAGAGGGGGAGGAGGACAGATGGGAGCACAGCAGAAGAAGAGATGAGCAGAGGAAGGTGAGAGGAAAGTAGCAGAGCGACAGATGTTAATGGCTGATCAGGAGAATGAAAAATGAGCACCAGTAGAAAGAAGGAGAGCTGAAAAAGGTAGGTAGGAGAGGACATGTTGGAAGATAGGTTAAAGAAGGAGAGGGCTGTGAGGGGGGAGAGATGAGAGGAGGTGGGAGGGAAGACAGCTCAGATAATGAGCTGTCAATTGTGACAAAAGCAGAATTGAACAACTTCATAATGAGTCTCATTCTCAGGAAATATAAGTGTAATGATGACAATGAGGCCTCGCTAATGAGAGACTACTACACCAATTCACACACGATGTAACAACATTTTTTTCCCCCCGAGCAAACTATTATACTAAGATAACAGCAAGGCCTGATTAAAACTTTTAACAAAGACACTTTTATAAAGTACAAAGTTAAAAGGTTTATTCAGAAAGTGATGGTTGTTCTTAACTCTGTTCAGTCTGGCCAACATTGTTAAAAGAACATTGTTTAAAATAATGAGGCATTAAATTAAGTTGAAAAGGTTTGTTCTTGTTATATATATAGCTGCTGCAGGTTTCTTTAGCCACACTCAGAAGTGGAAAGAGTACTAAAATATAGTACTTAAGTAAAAGTACTGTTACTTAAGTACAAGTAAAGTTACTGGTATAAAAATCAACTTAAGTAAAAGTAAAAAAGTAGCCCATTTAAAATTTACTCAGCGTAAACGGTACTTTTTTAACATCATTTAATATCTTATTTATAGGTATTATACTTATTTAAATAAATCAAATCTTTTGCGAATTGATAAAGGCAGAAAGCCAGTGGAGCCAGTTTTGAGAATATTTCTGCTTTATTATGTAACGGTGGCAGAACAGATTAGACTATGACAGGCTGCATTGGACTGTATAAGAAATCATATCCCTATTTAGGCAACATTCAAACAGATAAAAATTTTAACAGGACTTCATGGGCATTAGCATAATAAATTTTATTAAAATAGGTCTAAGCATAATTTAATAGTTACCAGCAGGTTGCTAGTGCCAACCAACATTAGCAATGTCATGCACCAATGTCTTTTTGGCTAATTTGAGCAAATTCTCTTACCAAACTATGAAAACTTCTTTTACCAACTACCTGTGGTACAAGCAGGGTGAACACTACAGGGGAGCTTGGCTTAATAGGACATGACAAGATATTTTTGCCATTCATTTCCAAATCATCATGGATCATGCGTGAATGAGGAACGTTGGGCTTCATCCAGCCCGAGGGAACTATCACCAACCATCCACACCGCGATGGGGTCACTCCGCAACATGGCCCTGGCCCTTTCCACTCCCTCGCCCTGGCGACGGTCGGTAATTATTCCCTCTGGCTGGATGAAGTCCGACGCTCCCATTTTACGCATCATCTATGTGCTACTGCAGCTGGGGACTCTCTGCAGCAAGAGTCACAATCAGTCCTGGCCAGGATCAAACTTTTTTTTTTTACTCAGTAACAGCTGTGATTTAAAATGTAGCAAAGTACAATACTTCAAACAAAAAATACTTAAGTAAAAGTAAACTCAACTATTCACATGGTTTATTTTTCTTTCTAAAATATTTTAGGAAAAACTTTTAACAATTGCTGAGCATATCACAAAAAGTGTAATATGTTCTCTTGGATGTTACTCTGAGACCTGTAAGTAGCCTATCACAAACTATTCTGCTACCCTTTCAGTACTAAAGACAACATTTTGCACTTCATATTAGGACTCCAAGCTTTAAAAATTATCTAAACACAAACATTTCTAGCTGCTTTTCTCAATCAAAGTCCCACCAGAGTTCAACCCGACCTAAAGATTAAGAAACAAGCAAGTTATGCTATTCCAGCTGCATCTGCTTTGGTGTAATGGTTGGCAGACTTTTTTATGGCGAAGCTGGATAATTACAATAATGTACACGTCTGTCGCCTCTGAAAGGAAACCATGTAATTGATCACACAGTACATCTGGCTACAATTAGGTTAACAAAGACCTGTACAATAGCTGAGCTCCTACCTGCTGTCACTATGCACATGCAAAGGGATCCACGTGCGCAGACACATGCTCACAAAAAAATCTATACAGCGTACAAACTCACAATAGAAAAGCATGCACACACACACACACACACAAATGATATAACAAAAACTTTCATTGTGCCTATAACCTATTTTACAGCTGAATACACACCTGTGTGTATGTGAGGGCAGATATAAAAGATGTCCAACTTTCTTTCTTGGGAACAATGACAACAATGAGCAATGACAATATAATTTCTAAGACTCTGTTAACAGAATTGCTGTTTAAAATATCCTTACAATGAAGTATACGATGACACAAGGGTCAGACCAAGACTTTTTTCTTTTCTTTTCATGTGTCAGATTCCTCGAACTACAGCGGTGACTGCCCAAAGGTAAAACGAGTAGGACTATGAGGTTTGAATTTCCACTAGATGAGGTGAGTTAGGTGACGGGCAACCAAATCTTGGCAACATCTGAGCACCTACTTGATTTGAGTTTCTCATTGGTTATTGTAGTTCTATTGAGCACCTAGCAGTATGCATGGATGTAACGTACCCTGCCCCTTTATCTACCACATGAACAGGTTATGTTGTTTATGAAAGAAGAACTGTTATTAAGTAACATAACAGCATTAAAAAATGCTAAAACAGATCCCAGTAGCGCTGGAAATAAGGATTATTTTCATTATTGCTTAGTCTGCCAATTCTTTTCTAAATTAAGTGATCCATCAAAATTTCGGAGAACCCAATGGTATCTTAAGCCTGATTTATATTTCTGCATCGAGTCTATGCCGTAGCCTACAGCAAAAGCTACACACGTCACCACGAATTTATACTTACACTAATGGGGGTAGCAGTATAGCGTCAACAGTGTTGACTTCTTCCGGCCTAGACACCCAACTTCTGGTTTAGCCCTACCCCAATTTAAAAATATTTATATTATATTAAATATTATAGGTTCATGTCGGCACAACATGTAGTTACATTTTTGGGAAGGGAATGTCAGGCTATGCCGTATATTTTAAGCAGAGGGATATATCGCGCTTTAGCCCTAAAGCCAGACACTTGATTTTTTACAGTGTAAGACAAGAAAAACCAACATGTTCTTACACTGAACAAGCTGAAACCATCATGTTTGACATGTTGAACAATAAAATTCATATTCAAAATAGTCCCACAATTTATTTTCTATTAACTGACTTATGCTTTCAGCTCCAAGTGCTACTTTGCCAATTGGGTTATTTTAAATGTTTGTTACACTGAAATGTTTTGAGATGGATCCATCCATCCATCCATCCATCCATCCATCCATCCATCGTCAACCGCTTATCCTGCGTACAGGGTCATCGCAGGGCCACACAAAGACAAACAACCACTCACACTCACACCTAAGGTCAATTTAGGGCCACCAATCAACCTAGGCCGGGAGGAAGCCGGAACAGCTAGAGAGAACCCACGCAGACACGGGGAGAACATGCAAACTCCACACAGAAAGGCCGGGGCAACCAGGGTTTGAGCCGCGACCTTCTTGCTGTGAGGCCACAGTGCTGCCCGTGCTGCCCATGTTTCGGATCAAACAAATTAAAATGTTAGACAAAGATAACACAATTAAACACAAAATGCAGTTTTTAAATGAAGGTTTTTATTAGTAGGGGAAAAAAATCCAAACCTACATGGCCCTGTGTGAAAAAGTGATTTTTCCCTCCCATCACATCTTTGGAAAGCTGAGTTCAATTTCTCTAGCCACACCCAGGCCCTGATTGCTCCATAAACCTAATAACTGGTTGGGTCAACCCACACAGCAACAACTGTAATCAAGCAATTGCAATATCTGGCAGTGAGTCTTTTACAGCGCTGTGGAGGAATTCTGGCCCACTCATCTTTGCAGAATTGTTGTAATTCAGCCATATTGGAAGGTTTGAGACTTAACCGCTTTTTTAAGGTCATTCCACAACATCTCAATCAGATTCAGGTCAGGACTTTGACTAGGCCACTCCAACGTCGTCACTTTGTTTTTCTTAAGCCATTCATGATGGATGGACTTGCTGGTGTGTTTTGGATCATTGTCCTGCTGCAAAACCCAAGTCCGCTTCAGTTTGAGGTCATGAACAGATGGCCGGACATTCTCCTTCAGGAGTTTTTGGTAGACAGCAGAATTCACGGTTCCATTTACCACAGCAAGTCTTCCAGGTCCTGAAGCAGCAAAACAGCCCCAGACCATGACACTACCACCACCATATTTTACTGTTGGTATGATGTTCCTTTTCAGAAATACTGTGTTACTTTTACGCCAGATGTAATGGGACACACACCTTCCAAGAAGTCCAGCTTTTGTCTCATCAGTCCACAAAGTATTTTCCCAAAATCTTGGGGATCATCGAAATGTGTTCTAGCAAAACTGAGACAAGCCTTTATGTTCTTTTACTTAGCAGTGGTTTTTGTTTTGGAACTCTGCCATGCAGGCCAAGTCTCTTTCTTATGATGGAGTCATGAACACTGACCTTAGCTGAGTTGTTGTGGGCTTGTTGTGGCCTCTTGGATGAGTTGTCGCTGAGCTCTTGGGGTAATTTTGGTCAGTCGACTGCTCCTGGGAAGTTTCACGAGTGTTTCATGTTTTCACCATTTGTGGATAATGTCTCTCACTGTGGTTCGCTGGAGCCCCAAAGCTTTAGAAATGGCTTTATAATCTTTTCCAGATTGATAAATTTCAATTACTCTGTTTCTCATTTGTTCCTGAATTTATTTGGATCACATCATCTAGCTTTTGAGGATCTTTTGGTCTACTTCACTTTGTCAGGCAGGTCCTGACAAAAGTGATTTCTTGGTTGACAAAAGTGTGTGAAAGTAATCAGGGCCTGGGTGTAGCTAGGAAAATTGAACTCAGCTTTCCAAAGATGTGATAAAGCAAAGTTGAGTTATATTTTAAAAGGGGGAGCAATCACTAGTTCACACAGTGCCAGGGCTACAGGGTTTGGATTTTTCCCCTTAATAATAAAAACATTCATTGAAAAACTGTATTTTGTGTTTACTTGTGTTATCTTTGTCTAATACTTCATTGTTTTGATGATCTGAAACATTTCAGTGTGGCAAAAAAAAAGAAATTGGGAAGGGGGCAAATACTTTCACACCACTGTATACCTCACATCTAATGTCTGTTATAGAAAGGTGTGTGTGGGTGTGTGCAAAACTTTACTATGACATCAAGTGCAAAAGGAGGAGATTATTTCCTATGACAGATACATAAAAAACATTAACACACTAAATGCAAGACATTAGGTCAATATGGTATAAATAGACACAAGCATGCTTACACACTCTCGAACATGGCAGAAGAAAAGAAAGAAAAATCTGGAAAACCTTTCCAGTGAGAGAAAGAAGGGGCACGAATAGAGAATGGGTGGGTAATGTCAACAGAAATGCTTCTACTAGACTCTCTGGCCCAGATAAAAACACACAAAAGCAAGTGTACACATACAAAAACACATGTTACATCACGCTGCTGGAGGTTTATGAGGGGTCAGAAAAACAGGGTTGAAGTCAGAGAGAAGAAGAAAGTAAGCAAGAAAGATCGAGAGTCCGGCAGAAACAGAGTATGCTGGCAAACATGTACTGTAGAGACATACAAAATAAGCTCAGGCGCACATCGCACATGTATAAGTACCGAGCTGAAAGGATGTGCTGCTCCAGCAGGATGTTTGATCTGATGAATACATGTGGCCTTTCATAAGGCAGCTTCATCATAACTGGCTGTCTGTTCTGGGGACGCATACACGTTATGTGACAACTGGCAGCTATTCAGATTCACTCAGGTGCAAAGCCCAAGAGAGGAGAGAGAAATGTGTGCACTATAGTTGGATCCATCAGGACTACAACTTCAAAAGACTTTCCACACCTGTCTATACAGTGCTGTGCCAACACACACAGCAGCATCAGCGCGTGTGAATGTTGTGGTTGGAAGTCGGGGGTAAATCATTAATTTATCTGATGAAAACCTGAAAAAAAACCTCTTTCTCAGTTATTTTCTGACACAGTTACCATGTGAAATACTTTACCTGCAGTTATGAAAATACTGTATGAGAGCGGGGCTTTTGTGGCATTTACTGAAACTCACAAGTGGGACTCTCTTCAAACAGCACTTACCGTATCATGGGCACAAGAAAAACTAGGTCTGCTTTGCTGTCTCAACCCCAGCCTTCTGACAACATTATTGCCATGGTTCACCTGCTGTGCAGTAAAAGCAAAACTTGACCTAGTAGCGTGCCTTTACAATTTCCAGCTACACTGTCTCACAGATGAGGAGCAACAAATGTTGCACTTTTAGAGATGTAGAACATTTTTAAGCCCCTTATTTTAATGTTTTTACTTCTTTAAACTTATTTTTGTGACAGCTGAGGGAATCAAACCCCTAAAATTGCCAAGCTCAACTTCCTAAACTAGAAAACAACAATGGTCACATGTTTTCATGTTTGTGTGCAAACCTGATAGATGGACATAGCAAAGGCCTGTGCCTACTCTTCATAAATCTTCAGTGTACCAGTCAAACTGCTGTTACTGACAACCTTCAATGACAGGAGCTACTGTGTGTTATGTACAGTACACTGTGATTAATTATATTTTTATCAATAAACAATGCTGTAATAAAAACACCTTTTCACTGGAGTCATCCACTGTGAATACCACACTATTTTAAACCATCTGTATCAGCTACAGATATAGATTGTATCTAGTTTCACACCCAGTATAGCTGCCAATAGCTGTTATGGTGGTGATCTCATTATGACAACAAAGGTTAGAGCCACAGGTAGTAATGAAATAGCTTTAAAGGTTCAGAGTGTAAGCTTTAGTGGCATCTAGTTGGTAGGGTTGTGAATTTCCAACCATCTGTCCAATCTACCACATAACATTTAACATTTCAAAGACCATAGGACAGCTACGGTGTCTGACACAGCACAAAAGGTGTCTCTTCTGAGACAGCAGAGAGGGGCCAGTCAAGAAATTAGGTTTCTTTAGGTACATTTATTAAGAAATTATATTTACTTTATTATTCAGTAAAACCAGATATTATTGTGACTTTGCCACTGACAGATAACATGGAAAATGTAAGCCAAGAGTGTGAAACACTGTCACCGTTTCTACACCACAGTCCATTATAAACCACACATTAAATAAAGTTTATACAAATATTTACAAGGGAAACACATTATTCTCTCAGTGATTATGGACCCTTGCCAAAACTGCCCGCCAACAATAATATCTGGCTTGCTGCCAGATTATGGTGCTTTAATAGCAGCAAAAAATATAAATAAATAAATACTTTGATGGCGGTGCTAAAACAGATCTCAGACATGACACCAACAGTTACTCACATAATCACTTCCTCTTTAGGTTTTGCCTTCAAAATAAAAGCACAAGAAAGCGTGTTTAATGCAATCTTTGAAGTTGAACTGAACTTTTACTTTGAAAAACTCTGAACAACATTAAAAGAGTCTGTAGCTGCTTGACACACCTGAAAGAGCCGTCAGAGATCGTGATTCCCCTAAATGTCCTCTGCCTGGAGATACTTGTGAAATGAAAAAGCGTCCGTAGGTTAATGGATGCGGATTAAACACCGAAACAAAAAATGTGCAGCACATGCCGTGATCTAAGAAACATTCGCTGCAGAATTTGTTGCAGAGGAAAAAAAAACTCTAAGGTGGTATTGAATCCTCAATCCTTGGGTTATAAGTCCTGCACCTCACCAACTGAGCTAACTAATGTACTTACCGCAATTAGGTAATATTATATTATATATGTCATCCACCATCTAGTGGTTGAAAATACTGCTCCGATGCAAAAGCTATTTGCGGAACCCTGCCTATATATTTCTTCTTCTTTTTCTTCTCCTTCTTCTTCTGTACGTATTCAACATAGTGATGAGTGTCTGCACTGCCTGAATTCTACCAGAAGTACAACAAGAAGAACGTACTGACGAAACGCGCTCTGTAGCACTGTTTGTGCATTTTCAGCTACTGTAAAAACATGGCGATTCAACATGACAACGTCCATGGAAGGGGGGTGCCCGCGGTTATGTAGATATAAATCTCTCATTCTAAGGTAAAAAACATAATGGTTTATTATGTAAGGTCTTTACATACCACTGAAAACATAGTTATGGATCTTATATTGCATTTCTGTCGATAGATCCTCAGAAACATTACACACTGAACCCTTAAAAGGAAGGAAGAGAAGTACAATACACAGACTATAAACAGTACATGGTCTCTCTAACTATGAAGAGATGAAGAAAAAAGGAGGAGATAAAGATGATTAAAAGTACAAGTAGAAAAGACAATCAAATACCCAATGAGGACCCTCATTTTGAAATTTTACCACTTCACCAGAATTACCAATTTATAGCTAACATGGATAAACTCAGGGAAACAAAAATTTACCAATACCAAACCATTTCCCTCATCAGTTCACCACAGGGCCAAACAGTGATAAAGAATGAGGAGGAATACACACACACAGAAAGACACACACCAGATATGACTATGAGATTGCGCACGCCCATCTTATGAAGGCAGCACAAGACATCAGATATTCTCCTTTTCTGCTTCTTCTTCTGTCTTTTCTAATCTATCATCACTTAGAAGATCTGCTGGGTAGACCCCTTAAGTGACCCAAACGCTGACCCTAAATATGACCTCAGGCCCTTCTACTTAATGGGAGCCTTAGTCTTTCTCCCTGTGCGTGTGTGTTTCAAGCATTTCAGTGTATTAATGCAGAGATGTGGAGGGTTGCGCGTGTGTTTATCATACGCTCTGTATGCACATGTATTTAACGGCATACACAGGAATATTTACACGTTTGAATGTACAGTATATCCTTTAGTATTTGCAGTCACTGTGAAAGCCATCTGCATGTGTCTACATCTGCTATTATGAGCATTAATTAATTGACCAAGATGAAGTCACACAGTCTAAAGTGTAAATACACACTAGCTGGAAAAACAGTAGGATTAATATGAGAAATGAACATGGTGTAAAATCATTAAATCTACCAGTGCTCTTCAAAGCAGGTGCTACAATAATTGATTATAATAGTACTGAAATAATTCTACTATTAGGTACACTGGGTATAAACTGATAATTGTTTTAGTCATTTACACCAGCCACTTGTGAATTACAGCTCCACCATTACCAATTGTTGTTTAATTGCTTGTGGAGGGTCATTTGCCATTGACGTTTAATGACTAAATGACTAATCAATGGATACACATTAATCAGTGATAAAAATGTTTAGTAAATGTTATATAATATGATGCCATATTACAAAATTATGACCAAAGGGACAGTCTGATGCTTTCCTATGGAGTTTCTTTCTTTCCTTTTTTAAATCTCTGGTGCCACTATGGACACATTTTTCTATGAGTGGGTCCCAGTTTTGTTTTTTGCAGGTTACACAACACACATTCTTGCCAATGATTTCACACAATTCCATTGATCGACAGGACAGCGGCAACATAGAACATTTTCAAGCCTCTTTTTTTACTTCCTGAAACTTATTTTCATGACAGTTGATGCATTCAACCTAAAATAGTAGGCATAGTGCCAAGCTTACCCTCCTGATCCACAAAACAACATCAGTCACATGTTTTCATGTGGCAATATTGCCATTTGTTGTGTGCAAACCTGACAGATGGACAAAGCAAAAGGTGTGTTCCTAATCTTCATAAATCTTTCACAATGTACCAGTAAAACTGTTGCTACTGACATTGTTCACTGACAGGAGCTACTGTGATTCTGGAAAGTACACTGTTATTATCTAGATCTATATCAATAAACAACACTGTAATAAAAATACCTTTTCACATGTTGCGGAAGTTCAGGTGTGATGCACCCGTGTCGGTAAACAAGGAGTCATCCACTGTTGGTTATGTGTTGCATCCCAAACTATTTTAAGCCATCTGTAACTGCTACAGATTTAGAAAGTACCTACAGTAGTTTAAAACTCAGTATCGCTGCCAATAGTTGTTATGGTGGTGATCCCACTATGAAAACAAAGGCTAAAGTCACAGGTAGAAGTGATATAGAAAGTACCTTTAAAATGAAGGAAGAAAAGTATACCATGTACAGCCATATACATGGTAAGTGGTACCAGCTATAAAGAAAATGGAAACAAAGAAAAATAGAGTAGAAGTTAGAAGGTATCATGCACACAGAATCTAACTCCCAACAAGGACCTTCTTCTAAATAATGGTGGATAAAGTCAGCAAGATAACCTATATTTACCAATGCTTTAAAAACAAACCATTTGCTTCATCAGTTCACCACAGGGCCAAACAGTGATAAAGACTTATGAGATGAGATGATGAGATTGCACCTCACATCCTGTGAAGTCAGCACGGGACATAAGATATGATTCATGTGTTCATGTGTTGGGTCGGTCTCTATTAATCTGTCCTCATTCAGAAGGTCTCCACCAACAGACCCCTTAAGTGACCCAAACGCTGACCCTAAATATGACCTCAGACCCTCCTACCTAATGGGAGCCTCAAGCTTTCTCCCTGTGCAGGTGTGTTTTAAGCATGTCAGTGTATGAATGTAGAGATGCACATGTGTTTATCATTTGCACATGTATTTAAGCACATACAGGTGTTTACATCATTGAGTGTATATCCTTAAGTATTTGCAGTCACTGTGAAAGTCATGTGCATTTATAAAATGGCCAAGATGAAGTCATGCAGTCTGTAGTGCAAAAACACACTAGCTGGAACAACAGAAGGATTAATATGAGAAATGTCATCAAAATCATTAAATCAAGCAGTGCTCTTCAAAATGGGCGCTTTGTAGATGTTTAATGATGAAGGCAATGCGTTCAACACATTGTTAGAGTTCAAGGATACTTGCTGAGTAACACACAATGTAAACAAAACTTTTGTTTATATGAAAGTAAACGCCACAAGTACCCTTTAACTAACTACTTCTATCACAACATGCGCACCTCAGTTTATGTATTTAAAGTTCATTTAAAAAGACTACTGCTTTAAAGGATAGAATGGCTGTCTGTACAGTCCACCCCACTCTTCCTCTCTCTTCTCTCCTCTTTCTAAGACTGTTTAGGCTATCCGTGCAACATGGAGCATTAAAAAATACTTTTAAATAGCATACTTTTTTAATAATACATTCCTGCACAAACTCCTCACACAAATACAAACAACTGACCATGATGTCTCAAAGTTAAAAGTACTCCTAGGATGAAACGGGGCATACTTTCCTGCTCAACATTCACCAACATGCCACATAACCTGATGGACAGTGAATGATACACACCACACATGCAGATTTTTTGCAGATTTGATATAGTTCGCACTTATTTGTATTTGTGGTTCTAGCTGTAAGTCTACATTTCTAGCTTATTTACATATAAAGCACTTATAACAGATAAATGTTTTTTTCATCAGGTTTATCACTTTCATGAACATTCATGTTGCTAAAGCTCATGCTAATGTACCTGAGCTCAATACTGAAAGAGAGATCTTTTGCTTCTGAATTGGTTTTGTGCAACACACTGTTCTGCCATATACCTATGTGTGTGTTTTCAGTCAGTGAGGCAGGGAAAATAAACTTTATTCAGCTGTAAACACTGCTTACAGAAGTATCCCTCCTCCTCTCTAAAACTCGCTGAGAATGACTTGCTGATACATGAGTCACACTCACAAGCCTACAACCAGTTTCTTCTATGTTTTACCAGTAAGCAGTTATACGAGAGCAGTTGGAGGTTATTTGGGAGTTTAAAAGAGGAGACTGCTTGATGAATGGAGGCTGTGATTGTTCGTGGCCTCTATTCAGGGAGCGTCCACACACACACAGACAGAGTTTACTGGGGTGAAAGTAATTTGACTATGATCCAGATGCCTTCATGTGTGAAGAAGAGAAGAGAAGGAGTCTAGCGAGGAGACTAGTGAAGGTAAATAAAAAAGGCAGATCTAAAATATGAATCATGCGCTGCTGTTGCCGCTGCTGCTAACACCTTCAGCCCACTAGACTGCTATTTATAGACAGAGAGGGGGGGGGGCAAAATGATAGCACAGAGGAAGAGAAGTTCAGAGACAAATAACATAACACAGAGAGCAGACCAGGAGGAGTGAAGGACTGAGGAAAAGAACAAGAGACAAAAAAGGAAAGCAGAGAAGAGAGAAATCAGTTAAAGGGAGAGTAGCAGACATGAGAGAGTAACAGAGTGACTGAAGAGTTGGACAGAGAGAATAAAGAGATGGACGAATGATTGTGCACTAGACTGAGAAAATACTGGGGTAAAACTGCGGTCGTCTGGAGGATGGATGGAATGACGAGAGAAGAAATGTAGAGAGCGCAAAAGAAAGGGAACGGGCTAGGTGATGGAAAACGGAGTATGACATGTGATCCCCGACCCGCCGTCAGGGGGGGTCAAAGGGTACAAATGACCCCGGCCTAGGGGGGGCAAAAGCAAAGGACTATGGTTAACTCTTAAATGGGATCAAGTTAGACACTTTACTTACTGTCTTTTATAAATAACAAAACTTTTAAGATGTATTTAAATGATAAATAAAAGTATTATTATCATTAAAACATATTTCAAACTTGTCATCCCCACTGTTATTGTGAAAATGGTACAATCGAAATATTTGCCCATTCAGATGTGCAGGACCCACAAATGTAAAGTGGGTTGCTTTAAGCGAACACTGCAAGCTGTCAGGGGCCCAGAAAAGAGCATCCAAAACAAACAGAAGAATAAAATCATATGGAATCAATGACCAAATCTCAAAACAATGTGGTCAGAAGCACCATGTATGTCTGACAGGTGAAGGTGAGGAGCTAACAGGCAGACTAGCAAAGCTTTAGCAGGCTTACACAGCACAGTATAGGGAAGGTAGACTGTTTAAAAATGTTATAAATTCTCATACATGATGACGTTATTCTCGTAATATTATCACTTTTTTTCTGGACCTGTCAGAGAACACAGATATGTGGGAGAGATTCTGAATATGCAGAAACTTTTGAACATAAGCGGAAACCTTCGGAAACACACGAGGTGAAGTGCAGGAGTTTCTAACTGAACTAAAATTATTTAATGTCACTGAGGTGAGTAAAGGTGCCACAGTCATATTTAAATAGGTTACTTCCCCAAACAAAGACAAAGACATAATAAAATATTTGTATTCACATTTAATGTGTATTCAAATATGAATATCGTAATTTGTTAAGTTCTGTGTGTGCAGCATGAAGGGACTACAAACTTTTGTTTCATTATACAGCAACCTTGTGTTGTACAATGACAAATAACCTTGCAAAAGTTAAACGACAGGAGAAAAGATATCTTTATCTAAAAGCAACACATAGTGCCTGAGAGCTTTACTGCATTATATTCTATTATATTTGGAATAATCACCTGCCACCTGAATTTTGTGTTTCCCTTTATCTTTGTCAGGGTTGTCATGGACTCCATCTGTGTCACTATAAGGCTAATGGCCAAGAGCTTCTTTGAAATTGCCCGTGTTTGTATTAGAAGTAAGGGTGGGTTGG
Organism: Lepomis macrochirus; assembly: GCA_024633595.2. NCBI lineage: Eukaryota > Metazoa > Chordata > Actinopteri > Centrarchiformes > Centrarchidae > Lepomis > Lepomis macrochirus. The sequence goes on along the minus strand of JALXJV020000024.1, from coordinate 13,246,323 downwards.
TTGAGTTGGTACTGGATTGGTTGTCGATGAGGGGCCCAGTGTGGAAAATGTTGTCCCTCTGTCCAAAATTCCTAAACGGCGGGCCTGCCCCCACACAGGTGTATGTACCTGTCTCAGGGCTGAGTCGGTGTGAAAAGGCAGTGTGCCAACACAGAACATGCGATAACAAGTCATTTTTGAAATGAAGCTTTGTTTCCGTTAACCAAGATTCAACCAGTCTGAACAAATGAAGCATGTAAATGTCGAAATGAAATCTTGTAAGTTTCAATCCCAAATAATCTGCAGATTATTTTCTCCAGTAATCAACATGTGTATTCGACTACTCACTGCATTATATACTTATGTGATTATTTTAAACTCTCAGATATCAACATCAGCCTCAAAATGTCAGTATCTTTGAGGCTGTAAAATAATGTTACTCAGTAGTTTAGGATACGTAGTAAACACAGTGGGATAAATCATCCACACAGGCGCACCTCACATTCAGGAACGCAAACCCACAAAAACCTTTTCACACACCCCCTCATACACTAATGGAAAACAAGCTGAGTTAAGGTTTGCCAAACCCCCTTTACAAAGGCAGGTGTGTATGTGTGTGTGTGTGCATAGTGTGTATTCATATTAAATAAAAGACGGAATAAAAGAAGAGCGAGCAACTATCGCTTGTTTTGTTTTGTTAATGAGGCAGAAATACTTGCTGGCAGGACCTGTTTTCGTTGATGAGAAAAACACCCTCTCTACATAACAAAGGCATAATTATGAGCGAGACAAAATGGAAAGTGGCCACAAATAGCCGCATTACAGCTGAGAATCCCAGGAAGAAAACCTCAGACCAGAGATGACTTTGGCAGATAAAATATCAAATAATCATAGACATGTTGAGGCAGTGTCGGTGACACCAGAATTTACAGTATGTCATACTGTTTGGTTTGGGTGATGGCCATTTCCCATGGGGAACTGTTACTTGCTCATTCCCATTCTCTAACAAACACCCATACAAACAAACACATTTGGATATTGCTCAATATTTTACCTGCATGCAGATGGATTTCTCAGTAATATATGTTGAAAGAGTGACGAGCCCGGTGTCACACACACACACACACACACAGATGAATCTTTCCACCACTGCAACAGTGTTACAGATGTTGAAGATGAACAGAGGAAGAACATGTTACAGTATTAAAACCACCAGTGTGGCACTTCAATCAAGCTAGCATCAGAGGAGGTTTCATTGCATTTTTTGGCAGTTTTCCATCTTCCCCTCTCTCTTCCTTCTTCTCTAAATTCCCCTCCGCTGCCCCCCTTTTCACCCCGTTTCCCCTTTTGTATCTACTTCTTCTCATCCTCCTCCCTCTTGCCTGCTTCAAGCTACTGAGCTGAAACAGAGCTAATGTTTGGGCTAATTAAGGACATTCCCCACGACTGCAGCCAGGGCAGATTTACTGTTTCACAAAAAAGGAAGCCTTCTAAAGAGTTTAGAGCTAAATCCTCCCTAAAATGTGCTGCAAGATACTTACCACAAATGCTAGCAGTTCTTAACCTTTTCAGCTCACAACCCACCCCCGGAACAATGCCAAGCGCTGTTGCAAGTATTATTACACAGGAATGGCAGAATTAAACACCAAATGACCCCCTAATGGTGTCATTTTAAGTTTGTAATGAATAGTAGCAAATATACTTATCCTGCCAGCAGACTATACATATTTACCATAAAAATAATGAAAACAAACACACAAACAAACAAAAATAGCAGATTAGTGAAATAATCTTCCAAGAATAACTAACTGGGGCGGCACGGTGGTGCAGTGGTTAGCACTGTCGCTTCACAGCAAGAAGGTCGTGGGTTCAAACTCCGGTTGCCCCGGCCTTTCTGTGTGGAGTTTGCATGTTCTCCCCGTGTCTGCGTGGGTTCTCTCCGGGTGCTCCGGCTTCCTCCCACCATCCAAAGACATGCAGGCTAGGTTAATTGGTGTCTCTAAATTGTCCTTAGGTGTGAATGTGAGTGGTTGTCTGTCTATGTGTGGCCCTGCGATGGACTGGCGACCTGTCCAGGGTGTACCCCGCCTTTCGCCCGATGTCAGCTGGGATAGGCTCCAGGCCCCCCGCGACCCTGTATGCAGGATAAGCGGTTGACGATGGATGGATGGAATAACTAACTTAGTATGTAGAATGACTAACCTGTAGTGTTTCTCAAGTATCTGACAGGTGACTTTGGAATGATGAAAACAAATTTTGTGATGTACACGTTCATCATTGTTCAGCAGAGGTGAACCTGGGGCTGTCGCGGTAACTGCAGAATTGAAATACCACGCTACTGGCCAAGCCAACCGCCGAGGATGGCAAGCACCGCAATAACCGCAATGTTCATACTTTATACTTCAGTGCGTATGAAATTAATAAATTAGTGCTTCAACAGTTCCATAACCGTAACAAGCTCTGTATGGGTTTAAAGACAGATCACCATGGCCTGTAAGGGAAGTGTTGCCGTGTATTGTGTTGTTTTACTGTTTATTTTGTAGGTTAGCTAACATAATAATAGCAAATGTGGCTAGCAGGCACAGCGATGTCAGACTAACGTTGTTATACTGAGGGACAGTCGAACGGTTAGCCTCATTTGTATCTCACTACATAACAAGCGTAGTCGGATGTCTGCAGCTGTTTTTCATGTTGCTTTCTGTGGAAATTTAGTTATAACGTTGTCATAAAATTTCTACAGCACAGTTGTTAGTTGTTAAAGTTCAATGGAAGGTTGTGCCAGGTATGTAAATCAACTTGATAGACATGCCTTGAAGTTAACGATACAGCTATGTGTGAAAAAGATACATTCAAACAAAAGTTAAAAAAAGTAGTTTGTTCGGCAATGTTGTGTAACTGTGACTAGCACCCAGCAGTGAACATTGGCTCGCTCAGTCTATAAAGCTGCTGTTAGCGGCTCGCTGTGCAGTGACGTGAGATCCACAGACACATTTACGATGCAATATGGTACCAGATTACTTCACTGATAAAAAAAAAAAAAATACCTACACAAAAAATTACTGCGGGGGAAATTTCTTCACCGCGACAGCCATAGGTGAACCATATTCAAATACTGTATAAATAGTCTTGACTTGCATATTCGGCTACAGTATGTGCTGTCAACATGCAGTACTTTATAACATCAACAACACAGATTAGTAGCATGTTCCTGAAACACCAGCTTTGAAATCTATCTGGAGCAGTCCCTTTACAGTTTGTTACATTCAAATTAAAATAACTAAAGTACTTGCTATGGTAGAGCCCTGTCAATCAATCTGTTGGAAGGAAACAGTAGAGTGAAAGTATAAAGCTACAGATGGGCACACAGGTAGCAGATCGCTCGTGGCTCACCGCAATGTCTGAAATATGCTTCGTAACGTACAGAAATAGCACTGTGCAAAGTGTCTGTCTGCCCAAGCAGTGACCACAGTGAGCGGATGTGCTGTTGGTGTGGTGTGGTTTAGCACTATCTGCAACAGGTTGCAAAATGCTGCAATGCTGCAACGTTTAAATGCTTTTACTTTTTTTCCCCCTTAGTGTGTGTCTGCTTTTTTTAAATCACCTTCTCCTGCTCTGTCACACAAAGATACATATGAAGCATTGAACAGCAAACACCAAAAGCCTCCTGATACTGAGCTGCTCCCACTTCTGAAGAATCTCAAATGCCACAAGTTAGAAAACCTACCTAACCTACTTCTCTTCAAGAGATTTCTATAGATAGTGACACATAAAGGTTCTTAATATTTATTTAATGCAAGATATAATGTTGAAAAACAGAAGTTGGTCTTGGTGAAGATCCAAAAATACATTAACACCCTATCCTGTTCTTCTGCAAACAAAGCCACATGGCTATGTATGCATGCATGCACGAATGGCCACACACACATAAAACAATACACACAAACGCACAGAGATGCTGAGGCTCATTGAAGCATTTTCAACATGAAGTGCAGGCATAAGGACACCAGAATGTCTTTAGTGGGGTTTGTAGAGTAATCCTTGTATGTTTCTTCATATTCTCCATTTGTACTCCCCTTAATTCCTGAACTAAATTTCAACATAAAAATTCAACCTAAAATTTCATAATTCCTCTATGAGCAGAAACCAAAGTGCAGCACTTCCATGGATGGCTGTGTGAGCTGCTCTGTACTCTTTTGCAAAAGCCCCAGGGCTGGGGAGCATCTGGATATTGAATATACAATGGAGCAGACAATGCCTAAAGTACACAGGTTGAATGGGACTACCATCAGACCACAGGGGATCCACAGTCCATTACCTTCTAAAGCTCTCCATTAGCTTTCTGTCTCACCCTCGCACTCCCCGTCTGCGTCATCCTCACTTACTCTCTCCCACTGTCTCGTCCTCTTTGTCTGCATCTCACTTTTTATCTCCCTCTCTCTGTCTGTCTGCATTTATCTCTGAGAGTATCACACTCTCTTTCCGGGTTGTTTTCATCAGTCCTTTCTGTCTCTCTGAATTGTCTGGCTCTCTCGTTGTCCTTGTCTCTGCCTTTATCTCTCTCTTCTTTAGCTTTTGCTCATGACTTATCTCGCTGGCTGTTTTATTGTCTCTGAGATTTTGCCACAGTTTATGCCTGATATTTCTCTTTCTGTATTTGTTTCTCTGCCTTAGTTAATGCCATTTAATGGCCTTTTTTGTCAAATTCTTGGGAGTTCTTCCCTTTCACCAAGAATAATCTATAACTTCTAATGGAGGTCAACTGTTTATAGAACCACTTTTCCACTAATTACTTATTCAAAAGTATCTTAAATTGAATATTCTTGGATTTTGGGCTTTTGGTCAGGAAAACACTAGCAATATGAAGACATAATGTTGACCTCTGCAAAACTGTGATGTCTTCTGACATTTTATAGGCTAAATAATTCAATTGAAAAATTAACCAAGAGATTAATCAATAAAAGGCTGCCCTAATATGTTACTGTATGTACACACACTACCATGCACATGTTTTAGCGCACCTGCATGACTATTTACCACACGTGATCTGCACACACGCAAACACACATGCACACTCAGCACTAGAGGAAGAACAAGAGATGTTTCCAATCAAATATTGATGGAGTGAGAATGAACGGAGGTTTTCAGATGAGGCAAGGGAAACATACACACACACTGGAAACCATTCAAACAAACATAATCATTTCAAAAAAAGGCCCAGTCCCGCCTGTACATGTCAGACAAATGAGCAGCTTAACTCTCTGCTTCTCTGTCTGTTTCTCTAATTCTCTCAGCTTTCTTTCTTCCTTGCTCTTCCTCTTTCTGCAATTTCTCCATCTTTCAGCTTCTTCCATCCGTGTCTCTTCTGCTTGCTCGGTGTCGCCCTCTTCTCGGTGTAACAACGAGAAGAGTCAACAACGGGGTGACGGAGGTGAGCTGTTTATCACCCACAACACAATGAATAGACAACGCGACACAGCCCACACACACTCACGCACACAAAGGAAGGACAACAGTAAACAAACAGACCTGACCTCTATGTCAACCCTGCTTTGTTATAATTTGTGTGTGGCCGCACACATGTTTGCGTGAGCAGGAAAAGGCGGGTGGGACGCCGCTGTAATGACAGAAAATATGAATGTTTTGTGAGATACTGTAGTCATAACAAGTCATTACTAGTCCGCTGTTTGAGCTCAGGCACAAGTAATCTCAATAAAACATTATTTTGGGTTTCATTCTCAACAAGATTCCACATAAAGTAATGTAGCGGCAACAAAAATCATATTTTACACAGTAATAATTCAAGAGTGTTGCGCTGGTGTTTGCTGCCTGTGAAATTTAATCACTAGCCCTCACTGGCCCAATTCAGTGTTTCCTCTATATGCATTCAGTAGCAGTGGTCCGCCGCTGCTGAATCACGACCGCCACTTCTAAAATTCCCCACGATCATTAAACTATGCGCTACAAATGTTTTCACTCGCACACTGTGCGAGAACGGCAGCACTCAATGCTCGGCTCGCTTCCTCTCCCCATTCAATGCAGAACATACAGTGGGTACGGAAAGTATTCAGACCCCTTTAAATTTTTCACTCTTTGTTTCATTGCAGCCATTTTCCAAAAATCAAAAAAGTTCATTTTATTTCTCAGTAATGTACACTCAACACCCCATCATGACAGAAAAAAACAGAAATGTAGAAATTTTTGCAAATTTATTAAAAAAGAAAAACTGAAATATCACATGGTCATAAGTATTCAGACCCTTGGCTCAGTATTTAGTAGAAGCACCCTTTTGAAATTCATTTGATAATTTACACCTGTGTTTTTCCAACTGTGACATGTAAAAAAGTATTGTCTACCAATTGTCCACCGAACTCAAAACTGTTTGACAAAGTTGCAGCATTTCTATTTCTTTTTACAAGACTTTTATAAAAAGTGTTTTGCTCAGCACCCCTTTGCTGGAAGAAGTGATTTGTTATGTCCTTAGGTGGCTCAAGCCCATCAGAAGGAGAGGAGTAACAATATAAAATAAAAAGCGGGCTAAAAGAAACTCATTTCACATCACTTTACTTAGTGAAAACACCTGTATGTGTGTGTGTGTGTGTTCCGTTGTCGTGTGGGGACTTTTAACCATATTATCTAAACTCCTAATTCAGAGGTGAAAACCAGGGCACTGTTCTGAGTGATGAGTGTGTGATGAGTGATCAGTGTTTTAAAAAGCTGTGTCCTGTGTTATTTTTTTTGGTCACAGGTTTTACATTCGTTAGTGCACTCTAGTCTATCAGTTATTTTTCTGCCAGAAAAATAAGACCGAGGTTATAAACACAGATAATTCACCTTAAAAGGACACTTTCACAAGACATAGCATCTGCCGCAAGGATCCAACATCTGACCTTTCGATTCTGAGATAAGACCACGAGGCAATAGTCTCACATCCCGTCTTATCTAATCAGAGAAACTAATTTCTCAGATAAATGCAACACCACTGCAAGGGAACATAAAAACCTGCTATCAGCTGAATCTGGCAAACACTTCCTGCATCCAGAATCTCATCATCTAAGTGAACTTGGTGACTTCAACCTTAAGCCATCCAGCTTATGGACCACCACTCTGGACACATGTGGTGATAGCATGTGGTACTTTAAAATCAAAGAAGTAATACTGAGAAGTATTTTTGGCAAACTGTCTACACTGTCTCACAATATCATGGTTTATTGCACATTAAAACGATTTGTGGTGGATGACGGTTGCAAGTCATGCAGCTGTTCATCCTCATACACCCACCACAGCATTAAAAGGACAGAAGGGGCTTTCCCATTCAATTCAAATGGCATTGAGCATCGCATACCATCCATGTGACCTCGCTCTGCGGTGATTACATCATTCAGACTGTGGCTTATGAGGGATTGACTCCTAATCTGGTGGGGAGAACTTCCTACCTCACTCACCACAGTGTGATGTGTGTAAGTTTGTGTGTGTGTTTACTCTGTTCTCACTGACACACCGTTGTGTCAGGCAGACATTCTTTCCACTAAATGACCATGAAAGTGACCATTAAGATTAGAAACGCAAGTTCAACCAACTTTCTAACAATGTAGCATTACAAGGACGCAACACATGCAGAGGAGACTCGTGTTACCCCTAAAAATGTAAACATCAGGCCAGTCTAACTATGCCGGAGCCTACAAATCAACATCTTAAGCATCAAGTGCCAGTGGAGTATAAACGCCTTTAACATATAAAGATCAAACATCCTGCCGACCACGTTTTTCAAAGAAAAGTGATGGTCTGTGTCAACACTGTCTAAATAAATGTCATGGCCACACTATCTTTTTGTCACCATTTAAAGCTTTTTTGAGTGCAACATCATATTTTCATCTTGATGGTGTGATATGCATGTAGAAAACAATATGAAGAGATCTCCATAAACCTCTTACACCACTCTCTTACAGCATTACCCACTAAACGCCACTAAAGCTTTAATGATTAGTTGATTAATCGATTAGATGATCTGCAACCAACCTAAATAATTAAGCTACTGTATTACAACGCTTTGAGCTACGGGACATTTTAAAAAGGCATTTCATAGACAAAACCTTTATTCGATGAATTGAGAAAATTAGCTGTATATATCATTATCAAAGTTATGATAACAGACCCTAACAAATTAGTACACTATACTTGGGATGGGTCACAATTTCCATTTTTTGGGAGAGTCCCAGCGACTATGTCCAGAAAGTAGACTAAATATTTAATTAGGTCGATTTAAGCACTTAAATCCCTTACTGACATAGATGATATAAGTTGATGTTATATTAAAGTAGCATTATTGTTTCTCTATGCTTAGCTTAAAATCTTAATTTTTTTTAGTAAGGAGAGCGTAGAAAGTAGACCCTACACACAAAGACACAACAGACTCTGACACACATAAGCCTTTATCCACTTTGACACATGCAGCCACACACAGTCCTCACTCATTCTGCTCTAGTTATGGCTCAGCAGAGGACACTCTGCTGCTCTGCTGCTATTTATAGAACAGACAGAAAAATAGAGGGGAAAAATCCCATCTCTCCTCTCTTTCTCTCTCTCTTTGCTCCCTCTCTCCGTCTGTCTGCCCCACCCCCCAAAAAAGGTTTTAGTTAAGGTCACAGAGGATGGAGAGAGGGAGAGCCAGGGAGTGAGAGAGGAAGCCGGAGACAGAGAGAGACAAAATGAGAAAATAAATGATAGTGACAAAATCACAGATACACATGCACAGTTGCAAGCAGACAGAGCACATCAATATGACACTTTGTTCTGTTGCTCACGCACTTCTTCAATTCTATTTCCAGACGTAAGTGAACCTGTTAAACCCAAAAGTGTTTCTGTTGGGTGGGGTTTTTTGTGTTGCATCTTGAGCATCAATTGAAGCATTAGTAAAAAAAAGGTTTTACTCTCTTAATAAAGGTGGAGCATATATCAAAGACAAATTTGATGGATCGATTGCGTGTAGCTGTCAGACTGTGTCGGGTGGTGAAAAATTAAAAATCCATAATATTTTTAGTAAACTGATCATCATGATAAAAAGGTGTGGTCAGTCTTTTAAGGGGGGAAAAAAGTACCTAACATGAGCAGCACTAGACTCACTAGGGACTGCAGTTGAACATGCCACATTTAAGACCATTAAGGTGCACTGTCCTTGTAACTTTAAACTGTAAATTAACTACAGAAATGTAAACTTCATCCAGACAATATCCAGTTGGGGGTAGTGTCCTGGTAGCCTGGGGGGTTTAAGACACATTTTCCAGTTTGAGTCCAGTTAAGTCTCTCTCCCCCAACTCCTGTCTCCTCTGTTTTATCAATATAAAAAGGCAAAAATGCCCTTAAGAATATTTAAAAAAGATTAAATGGAAAGGATGTAACAGTAGTGAAGATATAGTTTGACTGACAACGGCATTTAGCACAAAAATTAAAAAAATAATTCAAGGAACTGGCAAAGTAACATCGTCAGATAAAAGGCATGTGGATCCATGGGGGAGTAGAGATTCAGGGTTGTAAGACATTCCAACACACACACAGATTAAACGCTATGTGTGGGTGAGTGAGGGTGGGGGTGGGGTCACATTATGGGGCACCACCCACCTATTCCAATAAGGAATGACATTTTATCATTGGAATGTGGGGAATCTGAGAGGGATACGATGAAACCAGGGAGGTGCCCCCTCCCCAAACACACACACGCACACACAGCATAAGAGGTGAACACAAAGAAAGAAACAGGAACTTGCATGTGCACACACACACATTCTATACAAAGACTCAGCAGCCCACACACACAAAATAGTCAGAGCAGAGTCAGTGTACAGACAAAAGCCAGGGTAGACTAAACACACATAAAGGAAAGACACACAGTGTTGTGGAGCAAGCAACCTAGATGTGCAGCCCAGGTCACTTTACGCTGATGCAGACGACTATCAGTTTAGAGACAAGATCTATTTTAGACTGAGGTCACACACACACATACATACACCTATTTCCACTTTCATACAGGAGACGCACCATCTATTGAACACAAACTCAACCCTGCAGTCATCAGTTGATAGAATAGTGATGCCTGTTAACTTAAGCCGAGCAGCATCCGACCAGTGTCAGGAGGAGAGTCATCATGAAGCCAGGTCAAATGATTGTTGACCCACTGCCATTGACAGTGTTTGGATATGAAAAAGATGGCAGACATTTCAAATTAAATGAAGTCAAATCTATTTATTTATATAGCCCCTCAAAGGGGTTTAGAATCAATATAGCATAAGATCCTTCCTATCCTTAAACCCTAGATACGGATAAGAAAAAAAATCTAAAAAGAAAATATCCCCATCAAAGAGAAGTAACCTCGGGAAGAGCAAGAGAGGAGGATGGACAGAAAAGCGGTAATTACATTTGAGTCAAAAAGAGAGAAACCGATGTGCTGACAAAGAGATGAAAGTGAAATGACTCGGAGACTTAGACATAAAACATTTCGAGTGGATATTGACTGATGACAATATTTCTCAACACGGACTTTGTATACAGTACTTGAAAATGGAATCTAAATGCTGTACTTTAACTGATAAATCATCATCGCTCGAGGAGCAAGTCAGCTACAGCCCAGACATTAGCACAACTGTGGTGATGCCACTAAATCCATAAAAACTTGTACACTAGTCTTTGCTTATGCATCTAGCACAGACACTCCTCTACATATCCCCACTTCCTCTATCATTTAGTCTGGCCTTTACTACAGTTTGAGTAAAAAAATTTGTAATTTTCCTTTATTCCAGTAGTTACAGATAATGTCCTGGAAATTAACCTGTCTGGGAGAACAGGGTAAACTGCTTAGCTAGATACAGAATTTCTACCGGTTAAAGCAAAGAAAATAAGTATCCTTGAGGACTCTCAGTGTGGGTCATGCAGAATAATAACATATTTAGCTTTAATATTTAGCTATCAAGCTGAACAGCAACATTTCCAGTGTTTGAAACGGTGTCTCAGGTTTTGCTTGCTGCATCCACTGTAGTTTCAGCCTGTCTGAGGAAGAAAAAGCAGTCCATCTGATCCCAGATGTGTAATTTCAGGCTCAAAGCAACGTGACCCAATCCCATGCCTCTGATCTGCAGCTGTCAGCCAATCGCGGCTCTGAATTTCCAGGAAGTGATTATTCTCACAATGTCAGTATTGTTTCACAGATTCCTGGCAAAAAAACATAAAACGTGGAAAAACAATAACCCTCTTTTCACTAATCAGGCACACACTTGCATTTAGTCAGGCTACTGTATGTATGTATGTGTGTGTGTGTGTGTGTGTGTGTGTGTGTGTGTGTGTGTGTGTGTGTGTGTGTGTGGTGTGTGTAGAGTTGTCTGTGATTACGTCCAAATTACAAAATCGATTCAGGGCTGTCTTTGGGGCAATGCTGGATATAATGCAGTTATAGTGGTGCACTAGTGTCTGGGGTTCAAATGCAGGCCCTGGAAGAAGCCTGTGGAAGAAGAATCAGACATAGAAAAGTCCCTCGTCCTTTTAATGTATGAAATTTAAGAAGGGAAGATGATTGATGCTAGGGTAAGGGATTAAGATGGAGACAGAATAAGAGAGAAGGGAAATAATGAGAAGAGCAGGAATAGACAGAGGAGATAAAGACAGGGAGGAGTGAATTCGATTGGAAGGCGCAAAGCAGGGGCAGTGAAAAAAAAAGGAGAGAGAAACAAAGAGTGCATAAGCTATGTCATCGTGTCTCAATGTGCAAGTCATCTAACATCTGCCTGATGCATTCACTGTGCCCGACTCACCCTTTACACACACACACACACACACACACACACACACACACAGCAGTTTCTAAAGCATCTTTCAGTCTCTCTCTCAAAGCTCTTTTCATTCGCTGGATGACTTTATTTAGAAGAAGGCGCCAAAACACTTTGGCATCTTCATCTCTCCAACTTGCACAAACACACAAAAAAAATGGGTTCAGGATTACACTCGCTTCCGATTTATTTCTAAATAAACACAGGGAAAGAGAGGGAGAAAGGTCAGCCACCAACTAAACTGTATCCATATCCAAGGCCTCAAAGCCATCCAGTAAGATTTATGTGCATGACAAAATGCTTCACTCCTGGGTATCCATCATACTTTAACCATTTGAAGCCCTGAACACTAATAACTCAACCTGAGGTCATGTGACACTTTAGCCCTCCACTGAAATCGATACTAATGAAAGTCTTAAAAGGGCAGGGTGGCCTGACCTTACTACTGAGCATTAGGGGGAAACGCTGGTTAACACACAGTCAAGCGTTACAAGGAAGGAAGCACGAGGATGGTTTGCATATGAGGAAGTGTCAGCTGCTCTGTCTCCCTCCCTTTGATGCTCCCAGCTGGTGAGTGACACATGACGACAGCGACAGAGGTGGCGAGACAGCACGTGAGTAGGAAGTGAGGGCGGGACAAAGCAAGAGGAAGACGGACTGTTACAGTGAAAGAGTGAGCAATAAAATGAACCAAAGAGAAATATCTTCTGTGGCCTCTTCATATTCTCTGTCATCCCCAGATTATTCAACATCAGAGTTGAACACTGGGCGACCTCAGCCCCTGGCATTTTACGGTTTTCCCACTAATAAATCCAACTGGCTGGGCTTTAGGGCCTTTACATATCTCAAGTACACATCTTGCTGTGTGTTGTTCTGTGCGAGTTCTAAAGATTCTCCTGGACACTCTTCATCGCTGCGGTTTACGTGGCAGGAACCTTATTTGTCCCATGGTGACTGCTAGATTGAGGCGGGACATTGGTCCATTTTACAGCTGGATGTTTCAGACAGAAGTAACAGCTTTATGAGTGATGTTATCATGGTGATTGATAGCAGATCTGCGCAGATCTGCACAGACCTACACGCCATTTCCCAACAACTGAATTGTGACTGGAGGTGATTTTCCACCCTGACCACAGCAGAGAAATCGCTCGCTCCGTCTTCAAATTCTCTTTTCAGGTGGTTCTTAAACTACTCAGTCCACAAAACCATCTGTCTGTCTGTCACATTAAAAAGACGAGAAATATCCTGCAAGTTTAAAAAGCATTTCCCCTTTAAGGTTTTTATTATTCAACAGTTGAGCTCATCTGCAGCTCAGCCAAATGAATAAGTTAATAAAATTAGCTGCAGTATGTGCACACACACACATGAACTCATATATAAACTTATATTTACATGCACATGGGCATGAGATTAATTGCTAATAAGGGAAAGGAGTAAATTATTTGTAGCCAGCATTTAAAACATTTACGAGAAAACTGCAAACACAGTTTTCATTCCTTTTTACTTTGTGTGTGTTGTGTTTTGGGGTGGCTAATACTACTTCATAGCAACTTCAGAATCAATCAGCAGTGAGAACCAGCCTGCCCAAACCTTGACACAGCTGTAGTTTGCTGTTTTGTCAGGGAAATCTGAACCTCTGAAAATCTAACCATTTCACCTCAGCTCTGCTGCCCTGCAGTAATCTGGGGATATCAGCTGAGAAATGAAAAGAGCCATGTTTTTCCAAAGCGCCTTCGAATGAAAAGGAAAAAAAAAAAACTTTTGCTCTCATTTATGATTGTCCTAGCTTCTCTTTCTCTTCATTATTTTTAAACTTTCACTCAACATTTTGATGTCAGGAATTTTTACTGACATTTTAGATTTGTTTCCGGTGAGGAATTTTTGAGTAAATATAGTGACTTTGCTGTTGTTCAATTTACCGTTGCTGCTTTACAAACAATATTTAGTTCATTTAAAATATATAAGTCCATACTAATCTTCTTAAATAATCCTGTAGCAATGAAAAAGAACAGGTAAGCTTATTGATAAAGAACCGGGGTGTTAAGAGTACATAAAGGACAAAGATCCAAACTTCACGATACCCACCCCTATAGCTGGTTAGTGGCTTCACCCTGACTTTAATATAATATCTTAATATCTTCTTCCTTCCTCCCGGTCGTAATTGTCTTTCCTCCCTCCCTCTGGCCTTTTACCAACGCATGGACAGATTTCAGGCCAGTACCAGGTTAAAATGGGTCATCGCTATAAACAAATTGCCGCAATGCTAAAATTGGACACTATGAGCCATATTTGTTAGCCTTGGTAGATTCATTTTATCTATGTCAGGAGACTACGGTAATATGACTTTTCACTGTAATACTGCATGACAGCAGTATGATATTGTAAAAAAACAAAAACATTTAAATCCAAGTAGGATTTAAGTTTACATGAAGAAACACAAATACTCTGCATTGTTCCAATACTTGCACAGGGCCAACAGAGCTGTCTGAGCCCATTGGCCAGTTACCCTCTTATGGCACTGATTGAATGACCGTTATTGAAGGAGAGCCTTGAAGCCCTAAAAAAGTGTGTGGGTCCTTGTCTGTGTGTGTGTGGGGAGGGGGTTAATCTGCCTTGTGTTGCTGTCGACAGAGAAATTCCCAAAGGTCTTCAAGTGCTGGTGGATCTCAGAGGCTGAGGTCACACGCACACACAGAGTGTGTCCCTCTTCTTTTCGTCCTCAGTTTCTATGCTCCTCTCCCTCCTCCACCTCCCTTTTCATTTCCTTTGTCTTTTCTGTCCCAACTTTTTCCTCCCTCCCTCCTCCCATGTTTCCCATTACTCTATTCTCTCACTGAGCTCCCCCCACGATCACCTCCTTCTTCAAACTGCTGCTCCTGATCTTTCCCATTGCCTTCATCATCCTCTTCATAATCTCCTTTGACCACCTGTCCTCCAAAAGTTCTCCAAAAACTTTTGTTTATTTGGCAACTTATTCCATCCTTTTGCTTTTTACATAAAATGTCTCACTCAGCCGCCTCTTCAAAAAGGTAGCCGAACACTAGACAGGCTCCAAGTGATTTCCTCGGGCACAACAGGGCTGAACTTTGACCTTCCCCCCTCCTCCCTTTTCCCCTGTCCACTTATAAGACTTCATTCTCTTCTTTCCCTCCCTGCTTTCTCCTTTCTTTTACCTCTTATGATTGCCTTGTAGTTGAATGACTCTCTTAACTTTATCTCTATTTCGTGGCGCATGTATCCAAATCTGTTGTCACTTAGTGGTAGTTTTGATTGCATGCTTCATCCTAAGAGCTCACTGCTGTTCTCAAGTGCAACTCCTTTCAGATTATATGTTTTTTTCCTACAAGATAGACATTCAATTTAGAGTGATAGAAATTGTAAAAATGAGCCAATTATTAGATTGAAAAAGCTGAAGGAAGCAATGTTTCATTAGAGAAACATATTTCTTTATAGAAACCTTACCATACCTTTAATAACTACATATATTTATGATTTCACCTCAAAATTAATTCACCACTTTTCACCATTTCATGAGCCACAAAATTAAACCTGCCTCTGAGAATTTAACTCTCAAGTCTACCAGCATCATGACTTCTATTTTCTCTTTATCTATTCATCAATTTCTTTCTTCACTAAAGATTAAACAAACTATGCTCTATCTCCCTCTTCCCTCCTGTTGCTCTGTTTCTACCAACTTGTGCATTCCCCTGGAAACTGAAGTTACCCTTCTTTGGCTCAGATGCTAAAGAATATAAAGACCCACAAACCCCCATCCGAAATCTACCACTGAAACACACACACACACACACACACAGACACTAGAATTTAAACAACTGCAGCTCAGTTACATATGCATATGAGTCAAAGAGATGGAAAGACACTCGCACCACGTATGCATACATATGTAAAAACACACATACAGAAAACCGACAAGTTCCAGATGATCCTGACTCCCACAGATCTCCAGTTCCCCTGCCCACCCAGTGTGAATGTGAGTGGATGTTACATACATGTGTACGTGTCTGTGTGTGTGTGTAACTTTACTCCCACTATTCTAACACATGTCAGCAGTTGCTCGTTCATCTTTGACTGACACACACACACACACACACACACACAGGATTATTGCCAGTACTTGTCTCTACATGCATATAGCCTAGTTACCTCAGGCTTTCCATACCCTTATATAATATGCAGTATATAATGTTCAGAATTGTTTTAACTATTATTTTACCTTACCTTGAATTTCTCTAATTCAAGGTGTATTAAATAACACACTTCTCTGTCTAAGTCTGAGTCTGACCTGGTAAAGACCCCTTCGACTCAGAAGGCTGTTGAGAATCTCTAGGTTTCCTCTTTTTGACAAGCAAGAGAGGCAGGAAGAGAGAAAGAAAGAGGCATGTGTGATGGAGGAAGAAAACGACAGAGGCTAGACGTTTGTTTTCTGATAAACAAAGTGGCGTTTCCAAGATGCAGGGCATCAGGCGAAGCTGATTTTAGCTTCTGGGATTCAGGAAGACTCGAGGAGCATCTTGTGATGGAAATGGTAGGGGGGGGGACAAAAAAACAACAAGCGCGCACTCCCACAGGAAATAATCGAACACTGAGAAACATAAACATGTGAGGATTTTCGGCAAAAGCATTCAATTACACAGTCTCACCTCGTTTGACTTTTCCGGTTGTGAGTCATTTAACTACCAAGCATAGAGGAGAGAGAAGCAGCATGTTGAAAAGATGGAACAGATCTAGCCTACTTATTATATAGAAAAGAAATATATGTCATGCCCTCTCCTGTCATTCTGCAGAGTAAAATGTATCTTGTAAATGTGTTTCTCTGGCACAGTAACAAGTATGTCATCAGAGCAAGCAGAACCACGTGAGTCTATGTCACTGTTTTCTCCCTCCACTAAAAACCTCAAGTTAGTCAGTGCCCTGAATGTCATATGACCAGCTGAGACTGTTATTCTGAACTACTGAACACACCTCTGTCTCTGTGCCTATACTTGTCAACAAGACGAGCTGCAAAGACACTATTTTTTTCTCCCCTCTTTCTGTTGGCTTCACCTCTCATGCCAACCAACGTGTATACTTTGTCTTCCTTGTTTTCTGCGCGCGCACACACACACACACACACAAACCAGAAGTTGCATCAGTGCACCATAATGTAGCAACAGCATCCTGTGGTGAACTGCATGCCATCCTGTCTCATGTTCACACTGTGTACAGGACGCAGCCTTTTTGTTAACCTTTTATGCATCTACAGGCTGAGAATGAAAGCCGATTGGGCACTGCCCAGTGAAACCTCTCTTGTCATAGCCACAGAGAAACTATAGTGGAGCAGCTAGGAAGTCATCTGTCCTGCTCAAGGGCACCATAACGGGGAAAAGTAGGTGAGAGAAGCAACAGTGTTACTCATTCACTTTCAGTAGCCTGAATATCCCACACAGTCTGGGGGTTTCAGTGAGGAAGTCTTTTCTTGCGGGACTACAGATATCAAGCAGGCAGATTCATGAGGTTTGATTACTGGCGGTTCAAACTGACACGGCAATCAGGAAGTCAAACCCAAGCATTTTCACTTATATTTAAACCATTATTGTTCAGCATCCTCTTCCTCATTCAATACTCATATATGCAACTTGTGGTAGCGGTAACCTGAAGCACCGCAGCATCCGTTCACACGTATTTAAAAAAAGTCAACCGTTAATACCAAACGTCTGTAGGGATGTCTGTGGCAAATTAAAATCATGACTGAGCTACAGCAACGGGGTGGAGCTACACCATACCTCCGTTTGTCAGATGTGACAGTAACCAAGGAGAAGAGAAGAGCTGTTTTCTGCATCTCACAACTGTGTTTCAGCATTTTACATATATGGCCCAAGGAGCTACTACAGGTACAGGTCAAACTTAATGACCAAGTCAACCCAATATTTTCAAGCAGGGCCCCCCACTGGGAGACAGCTTATCTCACAACAAACCAGTCCAAGAAGCAATTTTTTATGACTGACCTAGAGGTGGAATCAGTCATTCATTGGGAAAAACAACCTTCTAAACAAACAACAAGAGGAAATGTGGAATTAAACTCAGAGCAGCTGAAAAATTAGACAGTGGTGCTGCTTTAAAGAACACACAAAACAATGCAAAAATCTTGTTGATAGGAAACTTCTTCCGCTATCCCGCTATTGCACTTTTGCTGCCTGCTGAAAGGGCTATGGCCCCTCTAGACTAGTCACGCTTTTTCTAAACTGCAGCAAAACTCAAAAAAATCGACCACAGGATGTAATCTGCACCAGTATCTCAATCTCAGTCAGATTGTGATCTCATTTTGTGATACAGGAAAGAGTCCGGGTGAGCAGGAAGTTCTCACATATCAGTAATCTCAGGATGTCAAGGTATGAAAAGAACATGCAAGAAGTAGTAAAAAGGAGACGTTAAACGACTACAACCACAAAATTACATTTAATTCAAGATGTAGCCAGATAAACAGAAAGAGAGACAGCGCACAGACACTGAATAGGTGACAGTTTTATGAGTCTGGACTCACCTGGAGCTCACACCATGCCACTTCCACAGTAGTCTCTGTATCCAGTCCTTTGTAAACAGTCTTAAAGGACCCTCTTCCAATCTCAATGTCAAATTTTAGGAAGCGTCCATCTGGTGAAGTTCCCACAGCTTTTGTCTCCACTTCCTCTATATCGTCTTGCACTCGTTTCTCGGCCTCCCTTTGCTCTGCCCGTGCTTTTGCTAGCTCCTTCTCCTCCTCCGTCTCCCTCTCTTTCTCCTCGGTCGGACTACTAACGCTACACTCATCCACATGTTCTATCACTTTTCCATCTATTGCCGCCTGTTGTGTGGCCTCTGACCCTCTGGGACGCAACATCACGTCAGGCTCTTTGCCTACTATTTTGGCGGAAACATCCAATACTGTCGGGCTGGGATCTTTTACTGCCCCATCTGCACTATGTTGAACAATGCTACTTGTAGGAACGGCGATCGTGATACCGCCCACAACTAAATCTCCCTCGTTTTGTGTGTGTCCCTCTGCAACTTCCCCACCAAGACCAAGACCAGGTTGAAGGGTCTGGCTTTGCACATAGAGACCTACTGGAACCTTCCCGTGTTCCTTATCCTGTACCCCAGGTCCAGGCTGTGGAGGGTAGAGAGTGAGATGTCCTTCACAGTCTGGAGGTGAGGAGAGTATCATGGCTGCTTTGCTGGGCAGGTCCAAAGCTGTGGCATTGGAGTCACAAATGACACTCCGGCGGAAGAAACGGTGCTCAGCTGTTTTAGAGTCTCTATCCATTGTGTGGCGCCGACGTTGGACCTCAGGGTGTCCGCCGAGCTTCTCCACCACATGCGAGTCTGAACTGGCAGGGGTGTTCACATTTTTGTGGGGGGTCTGGGGTGAGGGACAAGGAGACACAGAGGGAGGAGGGGGGGCCGGGGCAATGAATTCCACTGCTTTGCTGCTGCTTTCAGACATTGCTCCGTTAGGCTCAGACCACAAAAGACAAATTCTGTAAGTATAAATAAGGACTTATATGTGAGTAATCAGACCAACCTATGTGTAAACTGTGTGCATGCGGGCACAAATCTTGACTAGTAATCTTTGTTTTTCAAGTGAAAAGCTCTCCAACTTCTGATCAAACTCCAGAAAAAACAAATGGGGAAGGGTTGCAGAAAACAAAATCAACCAAATCAACTGAAGACAGTCATTTTCATTGTGGTTTGTAGGGTTTTTTAGCAAGGATTTATTAACTCTACTTCCTCTTTGCAACGGTTTCAACAATACAACCAACAGTTCCTACAAGGTCCCTCTGTTCTTCTGTACTCAGGGAAGCCCCAAGAGAGAGGACGGGGCTTTCTCTTAAAGAATGGGGAGGGAGGGGACGAAAGGCAGTCAATGGAGGGGGGGTGCAAGCACTGCAATGAGGTGACAACCGTCAAATTAACACCCGAATCCATCCCGATAGCAACATCCAGAGAGGGATGACAACGACATGGACGGACTGGAGTTCCAACAGACCAGTATGGCCTTCCCCAGGCTGATGAGACAAAATATGACTGGAATCCAATCCGTTACAGCTTGACTTGGGGCTCTGGAGAAGATAGGACTCCCTGTAGAAGTTGCTGGCCCGTCTGGTAAGGCCAGACAGAAGGCTAGCTAGGCCTACCCTGGGCCAGCTTAATCTGCTTTGGCCCTTGTCCCTGGAAATAAAAAAGAGAAGGAAGAGAGCTTTCAGATTAAACTATATTTTCTTAAGATATCTTGCAAAAATGTACTGTCTGCTTTCACTTGACTACTTAAATGGCTCGACCAACTTCAAAGGCCCCCAAATGACACTTACCTGCCCGCCAAAGTGGCTGGCAGAGCAAACAAAGCTGCCAGTTACTCTAACATTTTACCACCGTTTGGCCAGAGGTGACTGTTGAGTGACAGAGGCAGGGTGGGAAATGAACACCAGCCAAATGCTGCCAACAATTTTAGTTGCAGTTGACAAATCTGACAGCAACTTCAACCACTAAACAGGGATCAAACCCTTATGTGGATGTTTGTTTCCTTAACAATTTGATTGGTAAAATAGTGAAACTAGTTCAGCATAAGAAAGTAGGTTTTCTTCCACCAAAAAGTGAATATTCACATTAGTTATAACACTGTAATTCATTTTTCCAGATTTGGCTGTTAATAGGATTCAGCTGAACCCCTGCACTCTTGGTTTGGGATTTAGCAGTGAACTTGGGTTGATGCCGGCATGATCTTTGGTCTCCAGCTCAAGCTTGTTAACAAAAAAAGAGAACTGCATCCCACCCCAATCTTTCCCTCCCAATTACCCCCGTGTAGTTAATGCAGTGGAAGGATGCAGTAGTGTGTGCGCCTAATTGCTCCACGTTCCAAATTTAGCCCAAAGTCACCACAGCCTGGCTGACCTCTAGGTTAGGCTACTCTTCAGCAGCTTGGCATGAGAGGAATGACATGAGATAGAACCACTGCGTAGAAACTAAATACATATCTCAGGACAGTGTACTGGTACAATACTATGATACTCTGTTATCATAGTGGCACTGGCACAAGGGAACAGCAGTTGCTCTGGAGTCATGTTTAAAACTACCCATAACGCGTGTTTACAAGTCTTATCGACAAAGAAACATGCAGAATAATTGTCACAATTTCATTTAGTCTTTTATAGATCTCTTCAATTAATCTACCCCCCATGAATGGGGATTTAAATGGCACTAGGCAGCTTTGCACACACTAAAAGTGTGTCACTAAACTGCACAAACCACTCACATTTATCAACCCAGATGGTGTGTGACCACTTCATAGCAAAACATAGGCTACAAAGTCTGCCACAAAGCCAAATGGAACTCATTTTAATAGATCAATAAGTTTCTCTTCAACAGAATATGCAACATGCTACTGTTCAGAAGACACTTTAAAATTTAAGCAAAGTTTGTCCTGACAGCTTCCCAGTAATGACCAAACAGATTAATATGGCCCCACAGGCTATTGTATATTATCTCGGTTAAGGGAAGTGGGTGCAGGATTAGCACTGAAGGGGTCACAGTAGGTATGTGCCTTAAGGCAAGTGGGTAGAATCTGGTTCCTTACAGTCACTTGAATAAAAATCTCTCCTGTACAGCTTTATTGCCTGAAAATAAAAAAACAACCTTACAACAGATGGTAACTACTTCGCATTTAATGGCACCTGGTAGCCCCAGAGGTTAAGATGAGTAATTAACCTAATGTAGGAATAGCCCTACATGATAAAATACATGATAAAAACATGATAAATTAGACAGCACAATGACACTATCTGAATAGACCAGACTTATGGCTTGTATTGCTGTGTGCCTTTTTGTTGTTGTGAATATGGCTTATCTAAGAACTGAGCCATGAAAAGATGTTTCACAGTGTTTTTACAACAGCTAGGGGGTGTTGTTAAGGCAGACAGAAAACACAGCAAAAATTGTATACTCACGTTCATTTCAAATGTAAAATAACAGCCACTATAGACTCTGGTCATTTTAAGGTAAAGCTTGCAATATTAATATTTAAAAGAAAGTAATTATAAATAGAGTTTCGATTGACAGGTAGGACTGTATAGATGATTTGCATTAGTTGTGCTGCTTTGCGGAATGAGAGCTGTCCTTTTTTTGTAGCTGAAATAAGTCTAACTTTACACTATATTATGCAAATGAGCAACGTTTTGCAACAAAAAATGTTGCAAAATAAAAAAACAAACATAAATATAACAATATAATGCCCATATAAACATTCAAGCATGGTTTAATTCTGTCCGTTATGGTCTGTTCATTAAATCCTAATGAAAAAAAGGGTGCGCATCCTTTTAAAAAGGAGCAGAGGAGCTATTAGGACTCCCGGGGAAAAGACAGGAGAGTCGTTATAGTTAGGGGGCTTGTTGTTGATCCAGGCTAAACTTATGACTAAATGTATATGCAAGTTATGGGGGGCGGACTGCATTTGCAATTGGAGAAAAACTGTGAGGAACTTACTAACTGTGCTAGAAAGTGTGCAAGCCATCGCTAAACGTCCTGAACCGTGAGCCTTGTAAGCAAACTGTGAGCAGCAATCCGTGCAGAGAGGGGCTGCCTGTTGAGGAACTCAAAGGAAAACGAGGCAATGCAGCTAACTTTGCCTACAAGCAACAAAAAAACAGACACAAGCAACAACCAGTCACGATTTGGATACAGCATTATAATAACACAAAAAATGGACCGTTACCTATTACATCGATGTGGGCTGTAGTGGTACCGCAGAAAAATTAAGGTAAAAACTTGATTTAAACGCTTTTAACTCCTCTGCAGTGGGAGTCCGCTCAAATATACAAAGCTCCAAAGTGTCAGTATAGTGCGTCACATTAAAGCCACAGTTGGTTGCTGAAACCCCGAAAAAAAAAGCTATTTACAAAAAATAACTTAGCTGCAGCCTTATCACTTTTTTTTTAAAGGTCCAAACAAGCGCCGCGTTGAGCGGTACGTGCAGCGACTCACAGCCGACAGAGTGACACCTCCCACAGGGGAGAGAAGCCAAGTTCGCTCGCTGGTGTCGCGGCGGCTCTGGTACTTCTTTCTGTCTGTCTCTGTGTTGTCTGTGTCCGGGTCTGCTAACGCAACCAAAACAGACAACGGTCTCACTCAAACACGCTGTATCCTCATCCGTATCAACACCCAGGCAGCTCCAGTGGCTGCGCTTCCGCTCCTCTTGGCTTGTGTGGTGCAATAAATCCGCTGTGAACCACAGTTATTCCCCGTTTTCAAGCCATCAGACGGCGGCACCGTCTGCTCTCTGCTCTTCTCTGGCGATGACTCGACAACACGGCGGCAGGGCTTTCACGCCGACGTGCCGCGTCAAAACACCCACTTTTAACCCGGATGATACAGGAAGAGAGGCGTTCTTTCAAAATAAAACAAAAGAAATGTGGATTTATTACCCAAAATCTCTCTTCTTCATGTTTATAGATATCCCTAACTTGTTTGTATATTTGACTATTTTTCAATAAATTAAAAACAACAAGACTATTGTTAAATATAGGCTATCCCAATCCAACAGTTTTAAGGCTGCATGCAAATGTTTGTGAGTGTATCCTGCAACTCCCATGCTATTTACTGGCACCGCACCTCCTATTTGTCCTGTGCTATTTTTTCATAGATGACAGCAGAGACAGCAGCTGTCTGTTTTGATCTGTAAGAGAGGCCCAGCTGTGCCCCTGCTGTGTGCGATCTGGGAGGAGAGGAAACATCTCTCACCTTTTTTCTCGTTTGCTGGAACAGTTGTAACCTCCCAAACATTCAGTGTCATACCTCACATAATGCAATTTTATGCAATTTTAGGCATATGTTTTGAAAACTGGGATAGAGTAAAGGGGGTTGAGAAAGATAAAGATTTCTTTTTGCATTAGGAATCTGGTCATTTGGACAGGGCTTCTCATCTGTTTAAACTGATCAGTGGTTCTATCATTTGTTTTAATGTTTAGAGAGATACTTGGTTTTCTTTACTGAAATTAGCAAAGAAAGGAAAGTAGGCTACATAGTATTTTCCTTTTGGACTACGTATTTTCATACAATTATGGATTTAAATTCCTTGCTCATATTTTAAGTAGGTTAATGTCCTAAATATTTAGTTGGAAAGATACTTTTGACACATAGGTTTCCTCAAGATTTTAATTCATATCAATACTGACCTATTAATATTGTTTGTAATCTTGTGGGTAATAAAATTCTTTTGAATATAGCCTATTAAAAGTGTGCAAATTTACTAGTAGGCCATTTATTTGTAGCCTATAAACAAATCATGGTTATAGTTGTGTCAAAGTCTAAATTTACTGCATTTTAAAATTGACCACTATAAAACTGAATCAAACTTATTGAACATTCTTAATGTGTGCAAGTGGAAGCCAAACAGAGTGAAATGGGACTCCTGGGGGAAACACGTGCCTCAGCAACAAGTTTATGTTGGCAGGTCAAACCGGATGTACTATTGTTAATTCTGGTTAACTTGTCGACCAGAGACAGCCTGGGATGCTGAGGCAGTTAACAGCTGCAGTGTGAACCAAAACATGTCGTTCATTATGTTTTTATTTTATGTCTTTATGTCGATCATGTTTGACATATCCATAGTCAACCTTTCTGACTGATGTTTATTTACCTCGTGTGTGACTCTCTCTCTCTCACTGTGTGAATATGTGAGCATGTGTGTGTGTGTGTGTGTGTGTGTGTGTGTGTGTGTGTGTGTGTGTGTGTGTGTGTGTGTTTCATGTTTTCATATCCCGTTTGGGATTGCACGCCAAACTATGTGGACTCGATCGGGTCACCCTCGAGACAAAAAAACTGATGTCCCCGCGGGTGGAGACGGGGTTTTTAATTCTTAAGACATGGTTTTAGTTTTGAGGTTACAACTATGCTAATGATGGGGTTAGGGTAAAAGTTATGGTTAGGCATGTGGTTGTGATGGAACAGGTTAGGGTAAGAGGCTAGGGATTGCATTATGGCAATGAGATGTCCCCATGGGGATAGAGGAACAAACATGTTTGTGTGTGTGGCCTTCTCTTATAGATTTACTACAGTTAAGATACAAGGTAGGTAATAAACAGAAATGAATAATGTCATAATGGGTTGTTCTAGTTAATTCATTATCATTTTTTGGTTTGTTCTTAAGGTTAAAGTCAGTTCCTATCAAATCCTGCATATCAGAAACCACGGTTAAGAATCTGAATCTGTTTGTCTATCAGATTTACACACCCTGATACTGAGCTGCAGGGCCTCTGGCAAGAATAATCAAAACAGGATAATGCTTTTATCCTGTTCATCAGTGTTGTTTATTTTTCTCTGTGGCTCACCCTGTTTGTATATGACAGCAGGGGTTCAAACTATTTAACACCAAAGCCCTTGAAATCAACACGCACCAAAGAGGTATCCCTGACTTAACTTTGAATAAATAAAACTATTTCCATAAAGAGCAACCAGTTTGAGGTCTAACTGCCACCTGTTTATCAAATGACCAAATGATCAAATGAGGCATTTAACTGTTGCACAGGTTCATTTTGAAAAGTGAATTGCTTTTTCATTTGTGAAGTGGTCCGCAGTTCATTTTTAATATTACACAGAAACTAGAATAAAAACTAATTTTCCCTAAAATAGTGTAATGGTGAGGGCTTTTACTTTTAATTTGTGGCTCGCCCACTTAAGCTCACACAATAGCCTTTTTTTGTTAAACAAAACTTTGTATCTTTACTAATTTAGAAACACACTTCACACTTCCTCCAGTTACTCATGCAAATGTTCTTTCACAAAACCATTGTGAAAATGCCATAAAAATGACCATTGACCTGTGGGCTATACACCTTACTGACTGATGTAAACAGTCATTGCCGTATCTTATCAAATATAGCTCTTATCTCAGCTTCCACTGTTAATTGCAAGATAATCTGCTTAGTATTGTTGCTATGAAATCAGCAAACACCCCTGAAATGATTAAGATTTGTTAAACTGTGGGCAGGTACATTAACTTGGTCATGGACTTGTTGTTTTGCATCTTCACATGACCACCAGGAGGTTAATATTGGCCTCTGTGTTTCAGTACAGAACAAATAATTCAATTTGGATCCTGATTCCTGACCTGAAATGGAGTATGGTGTATGTGTGTGTCTGTGTTTGTGCGTGGGGGGGCTCTATTGCCTGTGTGCACACATGCTGCACATGTTCATCCTGCACTTTTCTTAAGGCGGTGAAACTATACGCCAGGTTGCTACAACAACATGACAGCAAGTCAGGACAGAACACACATTTGGAAAGTACACAAAGACTTCGTTGAGTGCATCCAATGTACATGCAGTATATTTATAACTGCCAACAGATAGTCTACCAACTAACTTCAAACTGTATGTGAGATTCTGATGTCCTCTTTTCGTCAGCGAAGTCTCCATAAATATTACCTTTACAGCGGCATACTGAGAGATTGACTGTAGCTATAATTCTTGTACAATCCGTCTTATTCTCTTATGACGAATGTATCATACATAATGCTACATCTTATTTATTTCACATGTCACAAATGCTTCACTCAACAGAAAAAAAAAACTCCTGGCTGGACAGGTGGCGTGTGCCCAAAAACTACAACAATATAAAAAACAGTTAAATGTCAATTTGATGTGTAACTCTTTCTTTGTTGTTCTTTTACTTTGGTGAATGTATATTTGACTTCCTGTTCTGTCCTGGAAAACAGTATATATAGGTTTGTGTGTGTTATGTTAACAGCTTGCCATGTAGATCTTTTCAAACCAACAGACAACAAGAGTTTGACCTCAACATTTCTTCTGCACACACACACCTTGACACACTTTTACCTATTCCTTCAGGAAGCTGTAAAACTATCACTGAAAATTACTCTGTCAGAATGACTGATTTATTCTCCTCTCTCTCTCTCTCTCTCTCTTTCTCTCTTTCTCTTGCTCTCTCTCTCTGTCTCTCCTGACCTCCCTGTACCTAGGTTGTACCTAAAGACACAACACTAGCCAAATTGCGTTGTACCTTTTGCCCCCCAAAGTTCAGAGATACCAGACTGAAAGTGGAACACAAAGCAGTTACACCTTAGGGCGACTACTCTCAAAGTAGCTGCAAAGCAAGAGGCCCCAGTGAGGTAACAAGAGACCTGAGCCGCACCATGATAAATCCACATTTCTCTCAGCTCATAGGAGACACGCTGACCTCACTCTGCTATATTGTGTAACTAAAAGTCACACTGAAGAATAAGAGATTTTTAAAGGGGTAGTTTGAGATTGTGGGAAATGCACCTGTTTGCTTTCTTGCTGAAAGTTATTTCAGAAGATTGATAGCAGTCTCATATTTGTTTGGTTAACATAATGCTTTAGCCAGTAAACATTTAGCTCAGCACAAAGACTGGTAACAGTGGGAAACAGCTAAAGCTGACTAATTAAGATGTTAGATTTCATTTGTTTAACGCGTACAAAAACCAAAGATTTTGTTACGTTTGGACAGAGCCAAATGTTTAGCCCCTTTTAGCCCCTTTCCCCAATCTGTAATCTCTCTCCCAAATGTTGAACTATTTCTTTTATGACAATCACAACTTCCTAAATGATTTGCCCAACAGAACAGACCATATTGGTGTGAATCACACATTGCTGGTAAAAATGGCAATCTTTGGCTGACTCAGGAAGGAACTATCATTGGGTTATACGGTATTTGAGCAATCTAGAAGAACCTGAAGCTCATTCCAGGGTTGCAATACACAAATACACTGTAATCTAGACTTTAATCAGTTCATCAGTGTCCATATTGTTTTTTGTCTTCCAGAGAACTCTGGGATGAACTTCCTAATTTTTAAGAAACATGTTGGCATGTGATTTTATTAAAGATCGAAGATGGAATAGATTGTACATAGTTTGTAATCTAATGAAAAGGTGATTTATTTCCCACAAACACTGATGCCTGCCAACCTTTAGTAGTTATGTTCACATGAACTACTGGATCATCCACTTATTCTGACTCAAAAATAGGATGCAGTTCTCACAGAACAGCACCCTTACTCCTTTTTTAACATCAGGAAGACAGCACTATTTTCAGTGAAAGTGGTGAGGAAATTCAACAAATTCAAGTGAAATTCAGAAATAGAAACAAGTCTAGTTTGCATAATTGCTCACTGCTTTTCCTCCCTTTGGCTATATTGCCTCTCTTACAAAAACATGTTATAATATATTATCTTCATGCCTCACTGCTAAAAGTAAGACATTTTGAGAACGTTTTCTTTTCAGATTTCTTTCCAGTTGACCATTTTTGGTGAAGAAACATTATTATTGAAATATTGTTCAAAATATGGTTCATTAATTTGCACTTGCAGAGGGAAGTTGTTTCAAGTGCTGCAGCACCTCTGCGTGTTCTTAATCTCCTTACATCATGATAAGAACAGTGCATTAAGTGCATATTATAATGCATAGTTGCATGTTTAGGGAATGCATGTACAGGTCTGATTCTTGTTCTGCAAAAGAGGAAGCTTGAGAGTGAAGAGTAAACAGTAGTAGAGGGGAAATATGCAAAGAAAGGCTGTTGACATGGCAGTGTGTGGCAGTGTTCTCCAAGCATAAGTATGTGTGTGCATGTTGGTGTGTGTCGATGCAGGTTAAAGAAGTGACAGATAGTCTCTCCTGTTAAAGGACAAAGTGTGACCTGTGTTGGCCCAGTCCAGCTTCTGTCAGTGAGAATTTGTCCTGTCTAACAAGTTAAAACAGGTTGGAGAACTTGTCAAAACAGGCAAAGTAGGCCTCTCTGTCTTTCTGTGTGTGTGTGTGTGTGTGTTTCCTACAAACGCACAGGCACTTCTCTTTATTCCTTCTTATCCCCATGTTTATCCCTTTCTTTGTGTCTTTCTTTCTTTCTTTTACTTTGACTGGACTTAGTATTAGATATCATAAGCACAATTACAATTTGACAAAGTGATATAACAAAATTAATAAAATGAATATATAATATAATACATCATTCTGTGAGATATGTGCTGCATTGTGTCTGAGGAATTTTCTCAAATGATCAGAATGTAAATACTTGTTATCTGACTGAAAATCAAAACTCAGAATGTCATGCATGTAATTTATCTTCAGACATTCACATTCTCCTTCTCCATTCTTCCCGTCTTCATCACCTCAGCCTGTCAAGTGTGACACACATCTATTTTTGTGCGCCTCTGCTTACATAACATCCGACATTAAATTCTATTCATTTGTGAACTGAACTTTTTTTTTTAAATGACAACCTTTCCAGGACAATGAATCCAATACAAACATAGCCTCTATATTATTATATATTACATTATGTCAGGTTTAGACACCTAAAATATCAAA
>JALXJV020000024.1:13198026-13216665 GCA_024633595.2 Lepomis macrochirus | reverse complement strand
TTGAATTACGCCCTTAGTGTTTTCCATCATAACATTAGTGCTCAAGATAGAAAAATAGGACTGCTAGAAACATTTCTTGGAATTGTTAGTGTTTTCCATCATAACATTAGTGATTAGGACACAAAATCAGACTGATTTGGAAGGAGTTACCTTGAATAGGTGTTTCGCTCATCCTCCTGTAATGTGACTGGGGGCTGTGTTAACAGTGCACTGCAATCCACGTGCAGTAACCAATCAGGCGATCCCTTTATCCACGTGCGGTAACCAATCAGGCGATCCCTTTATCCACGTGCGGTAACCAATCAGGCAATCCCTTTATAAGTAATAATGTGATATTAGAACTTGGAAGGGAGGATCACTTGTTTGGAGTTGTAGATCAAATTAACTAGATGAAAAAAATGCACAATATTTATAACTATGTCCTGGAATGGATGATCACTCATTTGGAATTTGATAACTTTACATAAAAATAAACGTTTGCATATTCTCCTTTTGGAATTGTGGCAGCACACAAGATAATTCATTTGGATTAAGTGAAAACAAGGAAATGTAAACTTCTGTTTGATGACAAAACACTCACTAGTAAAAAGGCTGTAGGCGATCATGTAATGCTAACCCTAACCTCTCTTTATAAAATGGAAAGGCTTGATGTAACAAAAGTATCCTAATACTAAGTCTTTGATAGAAGGATTATTAAATTCAAGAAATACATGAAAAACATAATGACATTAGCCCGCAGCCTTTATTATTAGCCTATTATTAGATTTTACTTTCATCAGTCTATTAACTTTTCCGAGAACATTTCTGCCACTGTAAGTGAGGGTGCACAGGAGGAGCCACCACTGGTTTTCTTCTGGTCTTAGGACACAGCTTTTCTCTTCGTATCACTTTTAAATGGACTTATTTTCTTTTTGAAAGCATCAGCGCTCCGCTGGATGCCAAATAAGTGGCGGTGACTGTTTACGCTATTTTAGACCACTTTCTGTCTTTAATCTCCCGTGTTAAGCGTTGTAAGATTTTGGATTTCTAGACGGAGGTTCCCAATACTTCTAAGTCATCTGACTTAAGATAGGAACTTTCTGTAATATGTCCCCTCTAACCTAAAGTTGGAATGCTGTAACCTGTTCTGCCTATACCACATGAATAAACATTTGTAAAGTACTGGGGACAATTATTAATGAAAAAAAATTGGTCCATAACTTCAATTCATGAAACTTTACATTTGAGGACACCACCAACTATATGTTAAACTACTTTTTCAACATGGGTTTTGAGAGCTCTTGTGCATGAGTGATTGCTACTCAAAATGGCAGCATTTTAAGGTAGTTATATCTTCAAATATATACTCTTAGAGTTATTTTATAGTTTGATAAATGTTTCTTGCAGTAATTTTGTTCCTTGTGGTGCAGTCAGTGTAGTAGTGCCAATGTAGTCAGTGCCTCCCAATTTCAAGCAGCGAGTCAGAAAGAAGGACAAATTTCATCATATTTTGAAAACTTTATTGTCTTTATGCATTTGTGTGTCTGTTTACGTTTGTGTATTCAGTTAAATCATCTTGAAGTAATGTAGAATGCATATAATGATAATGTAAAACAAAGTCATGGAAGAAACAATGAGTAGGATCATCGTAAGTTCCATCAACCAGTTGCACCTAAAAGAAGAAAATATTCAAATCAATGCAAAAAAGTGCACACATCACATTGTTACAGTATATGTCCTGACTGAATGTAACATGAGTGACCCTCAGTAACTAAACCAGTTTCATTGTTGTATTTTCTGTTTGAGTGTCCTGACTATCCAATAGTGATACAGCACTACACAACTTCACCTGGCATTTTAACCGTAACTCGTCATATGCATACCTGTCAAGTATCCCGTTTTGGCCGGGAAATTTCCGTATTTTACCCTTCTTTCCCGCCGTACTCCCGTATTAGTATTTTCCCCGTAAATCTCCCGTATTTTAATCTGCGTTATTAAAAAAATAACAATCCTCCGGGCCCGGGCGGAGTAAAAAAACAAAAGAACATTAGGTGCATTTGACCTCATGCAGCGCTGTGCAGGGCCACTTAAGGTGATGCATGTTGGATTTAAAATAAGGTATGCTGGTTGGAAATCGTGTCCGACTTTAGCCGGTGTGACACCAAAATGTGTGACCTATCAGATTATATGAAATAATAAAAGTGGATATTTCATGGATCAGTGTAGATAAAGAATTGTGATTATAGAATGATTGCAATCATGTTCATTATTTCTCATTTAGCACACACATTGTGCATCAAAAGCCCAACTTACTAACCACTACACCACAATCACCCCAAATTCAGTTAGACCAAAGAGTGCATTAAAAAGACAAACTCTACTTGCCATCTGCATTCTTCAGTCGGAGGCTCATTTTCCTGAGGGGTGAATGATGTCTTGTGAGGCACCGCCGAGAATACAGTTAGTTCCACTGAATGGACCAGAAAGACCAGAATCAATGAATAATTACATATATAAATATGTGAACTACATCTATTGGATATAAGCAATCTTACATAACAAACCATATAAAAACATACCAGACATTGCTTGGTTAGCTTGTTTGGTATCCACCTCACACACCAGCTTCTCTTCAACCACAATCACCTGCATTATAGATTTGTATCCAGTAACTGGAATATTTAGTACTTTGGATGTTAAACTTGAAAGATCTATAAATTGGAATGCAAATATTGGAATAATTAGTGATTAAAATTTAAGGCTTAGTGATTTGAATTGGACTTACCTTGACAACAGTCTGCAAAACACTCTCTTGTACTCTGACAGAGTTACAAAGCCACACTGAAGACACTTACCAGTGACTCAGTTTATTCCTACAAGTGCATGACTATTCACTTCCTGGAGTCAATCGTGTCATTTGTTTCCATGTCAAAGAGTAAAAATTGGAATGGAGGATCACTCGTTTGGAATTGTATAATAATAATGATAATTGCATATCAAATTAACTAGATTAACACAATGCACAATATTTACAAACTAAATATTGGAATGCAGGATCATTCGCTTGGAACACATTGCACAATATTTACAGACTATATATCGGAATAGAGGATCACTCATTTGGAATTTGATATCTACAGAATAAACATTTGCATATTCTCCTTTTGGAACTGTGGCAGCAGAAAAGATATTTCATCTTGAATTACGCCCTTTTAAGTGAAAACAAGTAAAGGTAAATGTCTGGACTGCTTTTCAAGTCAAGAAGGATCACTCATTTGGCATCACTCAGTGAAAACTGAGCTTATTATTAATCATTTCCTGCTTCCAATCATGTCATCTGTTTGCTTTGTACATAGTTGTTTATTGTCACACCTCTAGTCCCCCAAACAAATTCCTGGTTAGTGTAAAAACTGCTTGGAAATAAAGCTGTTTCTGTTTCTCATTAAACCTCACATGATATCCTGCACTGCTGATTAACAATTTGGAGTGTCTACCCGTTTTGTTATCATCCAATACATTTAGCTGTGCTGACATTGCTGAGCCTCCGGTGAAAGACAAACAAATAGTAAAAATAGTTACTGAAAAGCTCAATGCAGTACATGTAACGTTATTGTGAGAGCTAAACTGCTGGTCTGCAGATTGTTCAGGTTTTCAGAATATTGTTCGTCTTATAATAGCGTGTAAGGGACACCACAATTTTATTTATTTTTTCTATTCAATTTCAAAATTGCATATGTAGTCGGGTTCTTAAACCTTAATACATCCCTATAAATGTGTGTTGCAATGTTATTTAACGTTACTGAAAATAAATATTAACCCATATAAAGTAAAATAAAAAAGACAATCCAGGCATAGTTAAAAACTGTTTGCTCCCCTCCCTAAATTAACAACACCTGGTTGCATCAACACAGGCACTTAAATTACCTGAGGCAAGCACCGGCCTTAACACCACAACTCAGTATCAAGCCCCCTGTAGCTTGGAGGGAAATAACCCATGTGGCTCCTACAGAAACATTTCTTGGAATTGTTAGTGTTTTCCATCATAACATTAGTGCTCAAGATAGAAAAATAGGACTGCTAGAAACATTTCTTGGAATTGTTAGTGTTTTCCATCATAACATTAGTGATTAGGACACAAAATCAGACTGATTTGGAAGGAGTTACCTTGAATAGGTGTTTCGCTCATCCTCCTGTAATGTGACTGGGGGCTGTGTTAACAGTGCACTGCAATCCACGTGCAGTAACCAATCAGGCGATCCCTTTATCCACGTGCGGTAACCAATCAGGCAATCCCTTTATAAGTAATAATGTGATATTAGAACTTGGAAGGGAGGATCACTTGTTTGGAGTTGTAGATCAAATTAACTAGATGAAAAAAATGCACAATATTTATAACTATGTCCTGGAATGGATGATCACTCATTTGGAATTTGATAACTTTACATAAAAATAAACGTTTGCATATTCTCCTTTTGGAATTGTGGCAGCACACAAGATAATTCATTTGGATTAAGTGAAAACAAGGAAATGTAAACTTCTGTTTGATGACAAAACACTCACTAGTAAAAAGGCTGTAGGCGATCATGTAATGCTAACCCTAACCTCTCTTTATAAAATGGAAAGGCTTGATGTAACAAAAGTATCCTAATACTAAGTCTTTGATAGAAGGATTATTAAATTCAAGAAATACATGAAAAACATAATGACATTAGCCCGCAGCCTTTATTATTAGCCTATTATTAGATTTTACTTTCATCAGTCTATTAACTTTTCCGAGAACATTTCTGCCACTGTAAGTGAGGGTGCACAGGAGGAGCCACCACTGGTTTTCTTCTGGTCTTAGGACACAGCTTTTCTCTTCGTATCACTTTTAAATGGACTTATTTTCTTTTTGACAGCATCAGCGCTCCGCTGGATGCCAAATAAGTGGCGGTGACTGTTTACGCTATTTTAGACCACTTTCTGTCTTTAATCTCCCGTGTTAAGCGTTGTAAGATTTTGGATTTCTAGACGGAGGTTCCCAATACTTCTAAGTCATCTGACTTAAGATAGGAACTTTCTGTAATATGTCCCCTCTAACCTAAAGTTGGAATGCTGTAACCTGTTCTGCCTATACCACATGAATAAACATTTGTAAAGTACTGGGGACAATTATTAATGAAAAAAAATTGGTCCATAACTTCAATTCATGAAACTTTACATTTGAGGACACCACCAACTATATGTTAAACTACTTTTTCAACATGGGTTTTGAGAGCTCTTGTGCATGAGTGATTGCTACTCAAAATGGCAGCATTTTAAGGTAGTTATATCTTCAAATATATACTCTTAGAGTTATTTTATAGTTTGATAAATGTTTCTTGCAGTAATTATGTTCCTTGTGGTGCAGTCAGTGTAGTAGTGCCAATGTAGTCAGTGCCTCCCAATTTCAAGCAGCGAGTCAGAAAGAAGGACAAATTTCATCATATTTTGAAAACTTTATTGTCTTTATGCATTTGTGTGTCTGTTTACGTTTGTGTATTCAGTTAAATGAACTTAAAGTAATGTAGAATGCACATAATGATAATGTAAATCAAAGTCATGGAAGAAACAATGAGTAGGATCATCGCAAGGTTCCGTGGGTCCATCAACCAGTTGCACCTAAAAGAAGAAAATATTCAAATCAATGCAAAAAAGTGCACACATCACATTGTTACAGTATATGTCCTGACTGAATGTAACATGAGTGACCCTCAGTAACTAAACCAGTTTCATTGTTGTATTTTCTGTTTGAGTGTCCTGACTATCCAATAGTGATACAGCACTACACAACTTCACCTGGCATTTTAACCGTAACTCGTCATATGTTGAAAAGTTGCACAGCTCACAGCTGACAGATACATTGCTAGATTTTGTGAAATAATAAAAGTGGATATTTCGTGGATCAGTGTAGATAAAGAATTCTGATTATAGAATGATTGCAATCACGTTCACTATTTCTCATTTAGCACACACATTGGCCCTCATTCATCAAAAGTGCGTACACCAAATTTCCAGCGTACACCTGGTGTACACCCAAAACCACGGTGATTTTGAGATTTATCAATATGGACGTTGGCGTACAGCACACTCAAATCCTACGCCAGCTCAGGAGGTGGTGTACATGTACGCAAGTTTTGAGTTAGAGCCGAAATGCGCAGAAATCATTTCCTAACAGCACAAAACGCACTGACAATATAAAATACATGATATATTATGACCCACTGTAACAGAAACAACGCTTGAAACATTCATTTGGGTGTTTATATTTGAGCAGCACGGACTGTATACAGCCTATTGAGCAGTCAAAACATTCTTTGATTTGTATTTGGCCTATTTTATCGTAGCTTTTGGTGCCTTTTCTTTGGGTTTGCGTTTAATAAAATGTGGACCTTCAAATGAAAAGGCTACAAGCAAAAAATGTTAAAACAACGAAGCATAAGCGGATGGCTTGAAGCACTGAGACTGGCTGCCAAAATGGACACAGCCCCACGCCCTTTCGGTGAGGCGGGCACAGACATGTCGCGGACAAAGCCCTGCATTTATTATAAGACAAACTTTATATTATGACAGCACAGCGACTGACTCCCCAGACTCTGGCATGCTGATCTCTGTTCATGTGAGTCCTGGGTCAGTGCGTAAAGCCCAGTCTCGGAGGTGATGGAGCAGCTTTTTATCAGAGCAACATACTTTCATTTGGAGCTTATTTGGGACTTGACTTTGATGGGCGTTTTAGTGCTAAATCTGTCTCTTGGAGCATCACAAGTAGCCAATTCTAGGAACAGACAAAAACTTCTAGTTTGTGGAACGCGCTCCACAAACAGGTGGTACAGACGTGGTGCAGCTCATCATTGTGTTTGGACAATGTTTCACTCTGAAAATAAAATAAAAGTTACACCGCAGATGGTCAGATCCAACTCCGTGCGCGTCCAGACCCGTGTCCATGCGTAATGGTCCCAGGACAGCACAGATCACTGTTTCCCAAAGCCACAAAACATTATGAAGGCTTGCTTTGCACGCTGGGGGGACACCGCCCCGTATCTGTCCGTATGTCCTCCGTTCATCAAAGTAAACGCTCAGCGAGAGGCTTTGGGCCCGTGCCCTGCTCCTCCGGGATGAGTGCATCCTCCTCTGGGGCTGACAGTGCACTGGTCCGCTCCAGCGAGGTTGACAGCGTGCGGTGGTCCCCCTGACTCCAGCACTGGCTCTCGGGCTGGACGTGAACTGTTTATGGCTCATCTGACCGCTCGTGTCCAGTTTTAGGCGCGTTGAACATTTTGTCAAAAATGTGTCCAGTTTAAATCATCGGATAAAAAAGTATTAAATTGTTTCCAAATGAAAAACTTTGTAATATTAAAATGCACAATATTTTTGACCATTTATGCCGGGGAGGGGCTCTAGTAGTGAAACTAAACATTTAATCTTTATTTAAATCTGTCAAAACAACATAATATTTTGTTTCTGAAGTTTTAACTTGTGGATTTCCTGCTCCAAACCATGGATTTCTTGCCGTATTCCGTCAGTCCCTGCCGTGAAGTCCTGGGTGCAGCCTCCTAAAGCTTGAATAATTGGGGGCGTTTCATTCAAATTACGCACGTTTTCAGCCACCGCATTTATCAACACCAGGTGGTGCATACACCTGGATTTCAAAGGTACGCACAGCTTCATAAATCAGGCGCTGAGAACAGTGTAAGCATAATCTCACGCACAAAAATACACCCGTTTCTACGCAAGAATGATAAATGAGGGCCATTGTGCATCAAAAGCCCAACTTACTAACCATTACACCACAATCACCCCAAATTCAGTTAGACCAAAGAGTGCATTAAAAAGACAAACTCTACTTGCCATCTGCATTCTTCAGTCGGAGGCTCATTTTCCTGAGGGGTGAATGATGTCTTGTGAGGCACCGCCGAGAATACAGTTAGTTCCACTGAATGGACCAGAAAGACCAGAATCAATTAATAATTATATATATAAAGATTTGAACTACATCTATTGGATATAAGCAATCTTACATAAACCATTTACACACATACCAGACATTGCTTGGTTAGCTTGTTTGGCATCCATCTCACACACCAGCTTCTCTTCAACCACAATCACCTGCATTAGAGATTTGTATCCAGTAACTGGAATATTTAGTACTTTGGATGTTGAACTTGAAAGATTTATAAATTGGAATGCAAATATTGGAATAATTAGTGATTAAAATTTAAGGCTTAGTGATTTGAATTGGATTTACCTTGACAACAGTCTGCAAAACATTCTCTTTTACACTGACAGAGTTACAAAGCCACACTGAAGACACTTACCAGTGACTTAGTTTATTCCTACAAGTGCATGACTATTTACTTCCTGGAGTCAATCGTGTCATTTGTTTCCATGTCAAAGAGTAAAAATTGGAATGGAGGATCACTCGTTTGGAATTGTATAATAATAATGATAATTGCATATCAAATTAACTAGATTAACACAATGCACAATATTTACAAACTAAATATTGGAATGCAGGATCATTCGCTTGGAACACATTGCACAGTATTTACAGACTATATATCGGAACAGAGGATCACTCATTTGGAATTTGATATCTACAGAATAAACATTTGCATATTCTCCTTTTGGAACTGTGGCAGCAGAAAAGATATTTCATCTTGAATTACGCCCTTTTAAGTGAAAACAAGTAAAGGTAAATGTCTGGACTGCTTTTCAAGTCAAGAAGGATCACTCATTTGGCATCACTCAGTGAAAACTGAGCTTATTATTAATCTTTTCGTGCTCCCAATCATGTCATTTGTTTGCTTTGTACATAGTTGTTTATTGTCACACCTCTAGTCCCCAAATCAAATTCCTGGTTAGTGTAAAAACTACTTGGAAATAAAGCTGTTTCTGTTTCTCATTAAACCCCACATGATATCCTGCACTGCTGATGAACAAATTAGAGTGTCTGTAATGCGGCCTGTGCCTAGATCAGCTTTTTACTGTGGGGTGTTGATAATAAATGTTTAAATTAACACTGTGAGGTGCTTGAAGTGTTTTATAGGTATGGATGTTATTGTAGGCCAGTCAAATGCTAATTTCAGAGGCTCATCTGATCATCAACTCACTTTCAGCCGCTCGGTCATCACTTTAAAAACCAAAAACCTTCATTTTATTAAAGAAAAAATGCTCCAGAGATTTTTCTAAATCAACTTAATGGAAAATGGAACAAAACCTAACCACTCTGGCATTAAAAACAAAGGTGGACTTGCATATCTGACAGTTATTTTACATTTTATGCCACCTATTTATTTGGCTGACATTGATATTTCAGATGTCTTTCAATTGAGCTACTTAACATTGGACATTAATGTTCACAGTCTGGAATTCCGCATAGGGAATTGGACACAATCTCATCCCCATCCCCAGTGAAAGAGTACACATTTTTTGACAGAAAAAACATTTAGTAAGATTGTGATGTTTTGTGTTTCTGTGTGTGTGTGAAGGTGTCTGCATTAACATTGACGGTTCCTTTTCCACTTCACAATCACAATGTTGCTGCTGAAACAAAAGAAGAACCAGGCACAGCATCAGAAGACGGACGAGACAACGCTCGGGCAGTTTCTCCAGCTGCATCTTCAGCCTCCAGTGCGTCGTTAACGATTTTTAGGAGTTCATACACCCACCTTTCCTGAACTTTGAGGATGTAACAGTCAGGTGACGACTCTCTTTGGGACATCTTCCAAGTTGAAAAAACAAGATATGACCATGTGAACGAGTACATTAAATACATTAAAAGCTTGAATTCCTGGGGTGTTAGGAGCACATACAATATTTGTATTGACATAAGTATTTTCAATGTTTTTCAACAGAGCTACTCAACTTCAGACATTAATGTTCTCATTCTGGTATCCTGCATAGAGAATTGGACACTCTTTGTAACATATCAGATTCTATGTTTGGAAGATTTAGACAATTGGATTTCATTCTTGGAGTTAAAGGGGCATTATGTAGTTTCCAGCGGCCACTAGTGGTGCGGTTCTAAGATTGCAACAGGTGTGTGCTCATACGCGTGCTCGCTTGAACTCATGAGCAAGCAGAATCCGAAACACAACCGCTTTCATGCAGAAATCCTGCAATAAATACAGGACAGCAGCATGCAGGCTGTGGCTTTTCACTCAGACATGTTCAGGCTCTGTTATTTCAAGGTTCCCGTCTCACAGGCATATCAACACCTGCGCCGTAACGTTACTTCATTCAGCGCAGAGAGACAGCGGCATATCGGCACACTACTACCGAAAAAAGGCAAAGTGAGAGCAGCTATAAGCAGGTGGGGAGCCAGCTTTCACACAGCATGGTAAACTCCCACTGCAACGTTACAGTAATAGTTTTATCAGCTGCAGGTTGAACTAATCCACGCTCGTTACATGATCACGGCACATTTACTGCATTTAGCCGACATGCTACATCGTTAGCTCGCCTGTTGCCTTCAGTAACTATCTTTACTATCTGTGAATCTGTCACCAGAGGCTCAGCAGTGTCAGCACAGCTACATGTACTGGATGATAATGAAACGGGTAGTGAGCTGGACTGAATATTATAAGATTCTGTCACACTTTATAACAGTTAGACCGAAGTAAGTAAATTTACTGTAACCAGTGTTAGTGGATGGCTCTAACTCTCTGTTGTATATTATGTGGGTCATGTTAGTTACAGCGACTGAGAGGTGGAGAAGCTTTGTACCTATCAGTAAAAGGTAATAAATCTTTGAAAATTGAACGTTACGTAGCAAACCGCAGCGGCTCAGAGCTACTGTAGCATTAGCTAGCTGCTCGAGGCTGCATCACTATGGGATAGTAAACAAATCGTTCCACATTAGCTTTTTAACGTTACATCATTTCTTGCAGGCTTTGACAAGTTGAGTTTATGTTGGAGTCTGTGTTGTGCTGGGAGCAGGTCTTTCTTAGTGTTAGCAAACTCCATGTCGTAAGTTGCAGTGTAGTCGCTGCTGAGTGAAAAGTCAGTATAGACACAGCGAGAGGCTCGGGAGCTCGCATGCATATGTCAATCACTGGATTTCGCAGAAAATCCGACCCGGAGCCTTCGAATAGGAATAGGAATACCTGCTTTCAGAGTTAATAGCCAAACCTGGCAAGTGGATCATTTTAATGTCAGATTACAACCCCTTCACAAACAGGCAATAAAAAAGGATTCATGTTAGTAGAAAAACTACATATAGAACCTTTAAATTAGGAAATAAGATTTCATATTTAGATATTTAGATTGTATTCAAACACAAGCATATTGACAACACAAAATAACAACTGATTCTGTCGCTAATATGTCGTGAAATCTGTCGCGAATGACCTCAGGGGTCAGAGTGGTCAAAGAAAGTCAAAAGAGCTGTTCCCTTTTATTTATATGCTTGGTTTTATTTTAAATTTAGCCACTAGTTTTATCTTGTGTTACAATCATGGCTAACATATGCTATTTCTAATCGTTTTTAAATTTTTATTTTATTTCTGGAAATCAACTTGCGACCCCCCCCCGGCTCCCGACCCCCACTTTGGGAATCACTGCTCTAATAGACGCATCAGGAAGCAGAATGAGCCAGAGCTCTAAGTTAATACTGCTCCTGCACCTGTGGGCTTGTCCCTGGTGTAGCATTGAAATGATTTGCCGTGAAGCAGGAAGTTGTTGTAACCTCACTGTACATGCTCACATCTCTACCAAACTTTCCATGGTTGGTAGGAGTCCCGCCGATGAATACATCTACATGCCCAAATTCATCACAGCGCCACCTACTGGCAACAGAAAGTGACCTTCAGCTGAAGGAGCCCCCACAGCACGCTTCAACTACATCAGTGAAATTTATGTGGCACATGTATCATGTCTAGACGCACCAAAAAGCCTCTTACATAAGAGGAATTTGGCCTTTTAGGATTTAATCATTATTTGTTCTTATTTGCAGATCTGTACCTTAACATACACCTCCCAGACAAATGGTCTGATTGACTTCAAATTTTTGAAGGTAACACCTGTGACACGCCCACCAAAAAGAAGAAAACATACCTCGAACCCCGTTGCAGAAAATGTTGCAAACCTGTGCAAAACATTTTGAGATTGAACACGTCCTTCATTTCACGGCACGCCTGTGGAATGGTGGCAAGCTCCATGCTTCGCCATGAAACAGGAAGTCATTTCAACTTCACTGAACATGTTCAGATCTGTACCCTGAACACATCTACATGCCAATCATAGTGCTACTGGCAACAGGAAGTGACCTTCAATGAAGCAGCCCCAGTGGCAAGTTTTACCTACATGGACAAAATTTCTGTTGCAAGTATTATGCCCAGATATACAAAATAGCCTCACGTCCTATTGGAAGTTGTTGTAACTACCCAATTCATGTTCATATCTTCACCAAACTTTACATGTCTGGTAAGACTATCGCCCTGAAACACCTACAAGCCAATATTCACTTACAGTATATGCCAGTCGGAGACTAGTCTGACATTGTTCATGGGTTCTCTTAAACAGGACAGTCCTCCACATGGGTATGTGACTCAGCAGAGAATTACCAGTATAAATCAGTGTGTTTAATATATAAAAAACACAAACAAATAATTCAAAATAAGAAATAATTCAAAACAAAATAATGTGTCGATGGCTGAACAAAAAAATGCGGGGAATTCAGTCCTTCAAAAACAAAATAACAACTCAGTTCAAACCAGAGCAAACCCTCTTCCCAGCAAGTCAAAATAAAGGATTTCTGGAGGGTGCCAGCATGGCACACCCCGACATGTGTCAGAGTTTGAGGGTCCTTTCATGATGCTTTAAGCTATAACAATAGTTATATAGTATTGTTATGACAGATTGTATTCTTGGAATTAGGATAAAGTTTTTGGTATGACAAATTTAGATGCTTAGAATTGGAATACAGTATTTGGTATTGGTAAGATACAGTTTGTGGGATAACAGATTCTAGGACTCGAATCAGGATATGGTTTTTGGAACGTAAGATTGTATACTTGGAATATACTTGGGCTGAACATGAATGAAACTACTCCAATCCTATTGGTGTTGCTAGAACAGTAGCGTGTGACGGCGTAATATAAGCACGCCAGCACAATTCAATTCAATTTTATTTATATAGCGCCAAATCACAACAACAGTTATCTCACAGCGCTTTTCATAAAGAGCAGGTCTAGATCGTACTCTGAAGTTATTTACAGAAGCCCAACAATTCCCACCAAGAGCAGCACTAGGCGACACAGGCGAGGAGAGAGAGCAAAGGGAGGCAGCCTACACAGTATATACATAGAGGTACAGACAGTAAAGGTAATGTTGCTATAGACTGAATGAAAAATGGTACACATATTTACAGTAATGTTAATGATAATAATGACAGTAATAATTGCAATAGGACTAGTAACAGCAGTTGCAACTGTAGCAGAGGGCGTCGAGCAGGAACACGGGGGCAGCAGAAGACTCCCAACCACAGATCCAGACTCCAGAGCCAGCAACACCCGCAGGAAGCGACAGGAGGAGGAAGCACACGACCACGGGAAAGGGAAGAAGTCGAGTTAGTAACATGCAATAATGGGATGAGGTTGCATACAGAGAGAGAGAGAGACAAGAGGAGAGAGGAGCTCAGTTCATCATGGGAAATCCCCTCTAGGCCTATGCTCCAGCATAATTAAGGTATGGTTCAGGACTCACCTGAGCCAGCCCTAACTATACGCTTTATCAAAAAGGAAAGACTTAAGCCAACTCTTAAATGTAGAGACAGTGTCTGCCTCCTGAACCCAAACTGGAACCTGGTTCCACAGGAGAGGAGCTTGATAGCTTAATGCTCTGGCTCCCATTCTACTTTTGGAGACTCTAGGAACCATAAGTAACCCTGCATTCTGGGAGCGCAGTGCTCTGGTGGGGTAGTAAGGTACTATGAGCTCTTTAAGATAAGATGGTGCCTGACCATTAAGAGCTTTGTATGTGAGAAGAAGGATTTTAAAATCTATTCTGGATTTTACAGGAAGCCAATGCAGAGAAGCTAAGACAGG
The DNA here is from genome assembly GCA_024633595.2 of Lepomis macrochirus. Classification (NCBI taxonomy): domain Eukaryota; kingdom Metazoa; phylum Chordata; class Actinopteri; order Centrarchiformes; family Centrarchidae; genus Lepomis; species Lepomis macrochirus. Next base: position 13,202,623 of record JALXJV020000024.1, on the reverse strand, counting down.
AGAGATATGATCTCTTTACTGGTTCCTGCCAGAACACGTGCTGCAGCATTCTGGATCAGCTGAAGAGTCTTAATGGACTTTTTCGAAGAGCCTGATAATAAGGAATTGCAGTAATCCCAGTCTAGAAGTAACAAATGCATGGACTAGTTTTTCTGCATCATTTTTAGACAGGATATTCCTGATTTTTACAATATTACGTATGTGAAAAAAGGCGGTCCTTGAAATTTGCTTAATGTGAGAGTTAAACGACATGTCCTGGTCAAAGATAACTCCAAGATTTCTCACAGTGGTGCTGGAGGCCAGGGCGATGCCATCCAGGGAAACTATTTCTTTAGATAATGCGTCATGGAGGTGCTTAGGCCTAGAACAATAACTTCAGTTTTATCTGAGTTTAACATTAGAAAATTACAGGTCATCCAGGTTTTAACATCCTGAAGACACATTTGAAGCTTAGCTAACTGATGAGTTTCATCTGGCTTGATCGATAGATATAACTGAGTATCATCTGCATAACAATGAAAGTGTATGGAGTGTTTATATTATTATAAACACAATATTGCCTAAAGGAAGCATATATAAAGTGAAGAGGATTGGTCCGAGCACAGATCCTTGTGGAACTCCATGACTAACTTTGGCATGCATGGAGGACTCATCGTTAACATGTACAAACTGAAATCGATCTGATAAATAGGACTTAAACCAGCTTAGAGCGATTCCTAATGCCAATGAAATGTTCCAGTCTCTGTAAAAGGATCTGATGGTCAATGGTATCAAATGCAGCACTAAGATCTAGTAAAACCAATACAGAGACAAGTCCTTTGTCTGATGCAGTTAGGAGGTCATTAGTAATTTTCACCAGTGCTGTCTCTGTGCTATGATGAGCTCTATATCCTGACTGAAAATCCTCAAATAAACTATTGCTATGTAGAAAGTCACACAGCTGTTTGGTGACTGCTTTCTCCAGGACCTTAGAGAGAGATGGAAGGTTAGATATAGGTCTATAGTTGGCTAAAACATCTGGATCCAGGTTGGGCTTTTTCAGAAGAGGTTTAATTACAGCTACTTTAAAGTACTGTGGCACGTAGCCTGCTGATAAAGACAAATTGATCACATCCAGTAGAGAAGTGCTGACTAAGGGTAAAACTTCTTTAAGCAGCCTAGTAGGATGGGGTCTAAGAGGCAGGTAGATGGTTTAGATGAAGGAATTATTGAAGTTAGTTGATAAAGATTGAGGGAAGCAAAGCAGTCTAAACATATAACTGGTTTTACAGCTGTTTCTAAAGTTCTTGAGTATAGAGTTAAGTTGGTGCCAGTTGAGGGCAGGTCTTGGTGGATTTTGTTTCTAATAGCTAGAATTTTATCATTAAAGAAGCTCATGAAGTCGTAACTATCTCACCAGAGCTAGCTCAATAGAGCTATGACTTTCTGTCAGCCTGGCTACAGTGCTGAAAAGAAACCTGGGGTTGTTCCTATTTTCCTCTATTAATGACGAGTAGTACGCTGCTTTGGCATTAGACTAGACAAGACTATCTTGCCAAATTAAATGAGAATTTTCCAGTTTGGTGGAACGAAACCATACCATGGAGCTAACAGTCTTTGTTTTAGTATTTTCTTTTTTAGACGGGCTACAGAGTCGATCGAAGAGATGATCGACTTGGGAGGGACTGAAATTCACGTAAGAGTCCTCTGTTACTTTGATACCTGATAGTGAATTTAGAGCCGATGGGATCGCATCCTTAAATTTAGCTATAGCTTATCAGACAGACATCTTATATAGAAATTTTTGCCCAATGGAGGATAGTTCAGCTATACAAGCTCAAAAGTTATCAAACAGTGGTCAGATAAAGAGGGATTCCGTGGGAACACTATTAAATGTTCAATTTCAATACCATATACCAGAACAAGGTCAAAGGTGTGGTTAAAACAGTGAGTCGGTTCATGAACACTCTGAGAGAAGCCAATTGAATCTAATAGAGAGATAAACGCAGTACTAAAGCTGTCATTCTCAACATCCACATGAATATTAAAATCCCCTACAATAATAACTTTGTCTGTTGACAAAGTTGACAAAAAATATTATGAATTCTCTTTAAATAAGCTAATGACGTTAGTTTTTTTCTTTACATGTCAGAGAACACAGATCTGTGTCAGAGATTCTGAATGTGCAGAAAGTTTTGAACATGAGCAGATAAGTTAAAGTATTTCCCATACGTTCATTCATTTGTGGCGACCAGCCACGATATTAACGCTGACCGCAACATATTTATTTTTTATTTTTATTTTATTTACCAGGCCTATTTAAAATCGTAATTGACTGCAGAGCTGCAGGCAGCCCGAATTCGCGGAGCTCATCCTCTCGCTCGTCCCTCTCTCTCTCTCTCTCTCCCTCGTGAACACAGGTGCACAACGCAGCCAATTATTTATTTTATTTATTTATTTATTTAGAAAACAGGGACAACGCACAATAAACATTAACCTCAAAAGGAGAGATGCATTGTACCAGGTTTTAGCTCAAGAGCTAATTTCCACCTGTAGTCCCTGGGCAGGCTGATGTTATAATAAAATACATAATACATCATACATACATGAATAATAAAATTTACATTGACCAAATAAATACCAATAAAAAATTCAAGTCTTCACATACACAACATCAGTCACATGTGGGTGCAGATTTGATTTGACAGAAGCCATTTCTTTGCAAGACGTGAAAACGTATAAAAGTTTGTGCTTCTTATCAGCTCTATAGGCAACATATTCCACTGACGAAGCAACCACACAAGAAAAGCAGAATTTCCAAATGCTGTCCTATGCTTAGGGATCCTGCTTTCACCTCTCACTGTAGATCTGGTAACTCGAGCTGTTGTTTCAGAGCCCAGAGATATAAACTCTTTTAGTGGAGGAGCAGTGTTATCATAGAGGATCTTATACATCAAACACAGGTTTGTGTGGACTATCAGGTTTTCAAAACTGAGAAATTTGTATTTTACAAGAATATGACAGTGATGGAATCGCCTAGCTTTCTTATCATGAATCTTTAAAGAACGCTTATATAATGACTCAAGTGGCCTGAGGGCAGATTTACCCTGTGACCAACTAGTCATACAATAAAGAAAGTGTGGAACAATCATTGCATTTAAATAGGCTCCTGAGGCCTCGATTGTAAGGGAGTTTCGAATGTATCTGTACTGTGCCATATTAAATTTGATTGTATTTGTTAACTTTTTTATATGCTTTTTAAAGGCTAAATTTGGTTCCAATATGACACCTAAATATTTTACCTGCTCTGAACTTGAAATGATTTGTCCATCAATTAAGATATTAGGGCAATTTTGTATTTTATTACGATTTGTAAAAACATCAAAACAGTCTTATCTAGATTTAAGGTAAGGCATGAATTTTTCAGCCACAAAGAAACTTTCTTCATCTCTTTGGTCAGTTTTTGAGCGACTTCTTCTGCAGTTTTACCATGTGCATATAGCACCGTATCATCAGCATACATAATCATTTTAGCCTTACACACAGTTGGCAGGTCATTAATGTATAATGTAAACAGCAGGGGGCCCAGAATTGAACCTTGTGGCACTCCCATGCTGCAAGGTCTTAAGGATGATTTTATATTGTTGACCGCAACACATTGTTGTCTGTCATTAAGGTAAGATTTAATCCATGCCATTGTATTTGTGTGAAGAGAAAAATTAGATAGTTTGCTGATGAGAAGCTGGTGATTTACTGTATCAAATGCCTTTCTTAAGTCCAAAAAGACTGCCCCTACCACACCTCCACCATCAAGACTGGATTTGATATCTTCTAATAAGTAGCAGCAAGCAGACTCTGTGGAGTATTTCTTCCTAAACCCAAACTGGCAGGGATGTAATACATTAATATGGTTGAGATGCTCTACTAGCTGCTCTGCCACCACCTTCTCATAAATCTTGGAGATGGCTGGTAAGATACTAATAGGTCGATAGTTTGACACACAGAGCTTATCTCCTGACTTGAGAATCGGCTTGACTACTGCTTTTTTCAATGCCAAAGGAAAAATATTTTCATTTATAGATTGATTCACAGCTATTGTTAATACAGGAGTTAGAGTAATTTTGTGTTCTTTAGAAAGGATGTATCAAGTCCAAATATATCCTTTGCTTTACTATTTCTTAAGTTTGTTATTATTTTGAAAATTGTGGCTTCATCTATATTCTGCAACCTACAATAAGATGCATGGCCATCCTCATGATCATCTTGGCAGCAGTTCACTTCAGGAAAAGTCTCCACCAGGTCTATTATGGAATCCAGAAAATAATCATTATAATATTTAGCCAGAACAGAGCCTTCGTTTTGAACTATACCATTAATTTTGAGCTGTGGATGCTCCTGATATTTTTTTTCCCTTCCCAATAATTTATCCATGCTCCTCCACAGATTTTTACAGTTTACAGTTTTAAGTGAAACCTTTAGAGCTTTATCTCTCTGTTTCATTGTGTCCCAGAGGGATTCATTGAACCATGGGAGCCTCTTTTTATTTGATTTTTGTCAGGTTTAGACACCTAAAATATCAAACAAGGAAGAAAGACACAAGAGGGTTACTGGCTTTTTT
>JALXJV020000024.1:13181223-13197526 GCA_024633595.2 Lepomis macrochirus | reverse complement strand
AGCATTAGCTAGCTGCTCGAGGCTGCATCACTATGGGATAGTAAACAAATCGTTCCACATTAGCTTTTTAACGTTACATCATTTCTTGCAGGCTTTGACAAGTTGAGTTTATGTTGGAGTCTGTGTTGTGCTGGGAGCAGGTCTTTCTTAGTGTTAGCAAACTCCATGTCGTAAGTTGCAGTGTAGTCGCTGCTGAGTGAAAAGTCAGTATAGACACAGCGAGAGGCTCGGGAGCTCGCATGCATATGTCAATCACTGGATTTCGCAGAAAATCCGACCCGGAGCCTTCGAATAGGAATAGGAATACCTGCTTTCAGAGTTAATAGCCAAACCTGGCAAGTGGATCATTTTAATGTCAGATTACAACCCCTTCACAAACAGGCAATAAAAAAAGGATTCATGTTAGTAGAAAAACTACATATAGAACCTTTAAATTAGGAAATAAGATTTCATATTTAGATATTTAGATTGTATTCAAACACAAGCATATTGACAACACAAAATAACAACTGATTCTGTCGCTAATATGTCGTAAATCTGTCGCAATGACCTCAGGGGTCAGAGTGGTCAAAGAAAGTCAAAAGAGCTGTTCCCTTTTTATTTATATGCTTGGTTTTATTTTAAATTTAGCCACTAGTTTTATCTTGTGTTACAATCATGGCTAACATATGCTATTTCTAATCGTTTTTAAATTTTTATTTTATTTCTGGAAATCAACTTGCGACCCGGCTCCCGACCCCCACTTTGGGAATCACTGCTCTAATAGACGCATCAGGAAGCAGAATGAGCCAGAGCTCTAAGTTAATACTGCTCCTGCACCTGTGGGCTTGTCCCTGGTGTAGCATTGAAATGATTTGCCGTGAAGCAGGAAGTTGTTGTAACCTCACTGTACATGCTCACATCTCTACCAAACTTTCCATGGTTGGTAGGAGTCCCGCCGTGAATACATCTACATGCCCAAATTCATCACAGCGCCACCTACTGGCAACAGAAAGTGACCTTCAGCGAAGGAGCCCCCACAGCACGCTTCAACTACATCAGTGAAATTTATGTGGCACATGTATCATGTCTAGACGCACCAAAAAGCCTCTTACATAAGAGGAATTTGGCCTTTTAGGATTTAATCATTATTTGTTCTTATTTGCAGATCTGTACCTTAACATACACCTCCCAGACAAATGGTCTGATTGACTTCAAATTTTTGAAGGTAACACCTGTGACACGCCCACCAAAAAGAAGAAAACATACCTCGAACCCCGTTGCAGAAAATGTTGCAAACCTGTGCAAAACATTTTGAGATTGAACACGCCCTTCATTTCACGGCACGTCTGTGGAATGGTGGCAAGCTCCATGCTTCGCCATGAAACAGGAAGTCATTTCAACTTCACTGAACATGTTCAGATCTGTACCCTGAACACATCTACATGCCAATCATAGTGCTACTGGCAACAGGAAGTGACCTTCAATGAAGCAGCCCCAGTGGCAAGTTTTACCTACATGGACAAAATTTCTGTTGCAAGTATTATGCCCAGATATACAAAATAGCCTCACGTCCTATTGGAAGTTGTTGTAACTACCCAATTCATGTTCATATCTTCACCAAACTTTACATGTCTGGTAAGACTATCGCCCTGAAACACCTACAAGCCAATATTCACTTACAGTATATGCCAGTCGGAGACTAGTCTGACATTGTTCATGGGTTCTCTTAAACAGGACAGTCCTCCACATGGGTATGTGACTCAGCAGAGAATTACCAGTATAAATCAGTGTGTTTAATATATAAAAAACACAAACAAATAATTCAAAATAAGAAATAATTCAAAACAAAATAATGTGTCGATGGCTGAACAAAAAAATGCGGGGAATTCAGTCCTTCAAAAACAAAATAACAACTCAGTTCAAACCAGAGCAAACCCTCTTCCCAGCAAGTCAAAATAAAGGATTTCTGGAGGGTGCCAGCATGGCACACCCCGACATGTGTCAGAGTTTGAGGGTCCTTTCATGATGCTTTAAGCTATAACAATAGTTATATAGTATTGTTATGACAGATTGTATTCTTGGAATTAGGATAAAGTTTTTGGTATGACAAATTTAGATGCTTAGAATTGGAATACAGTATTTGGTATTGGTAAGATACAGTTTGTGGGATAACAGATTCTAGGACTCGAATCAGGATATGGTTTTTGGAACGTAAGATTGTATACTTGGAATATACTTGGGCTGAACATGAATGAAACTACTCCAATCCTATTGGTGTTGCTAGAACAGTAGCGTGTGACGGCGTAATATAAGCACGCCAGCACAATTCAATTCAATTTTATTTATATAGCGCCAAATCACAACAACAGTTATCTCACAGCGCTTTTCATAAAGAGCAGGTCTAGATCGTACTCTGAAGTTATTTACAGAAGCCCAACAATTCCCACCAAGAGCAGCACTAGGCTGACACAGGCGAGGAGAGAGAGCAAAGGGAGGCAGCCTACACAGTATATACATAGAGGTACAGACAGTAAAGGTAATGTTGCTATAGACTGAATGAAAAATGGTACACATATTTACAGTAATGTTAATGATAATAATGACAGTAATAATTGCAATAGGACTAGTAACAGCAGTTGCAACTGTAGCAGAGGGCGTCGAGCAGGAACACGGGGCAGCAGAAGACTCCCAACCACAGATCCAGACTCCAGAGCCAGCAACACCCGCAGGGAAGCTGACAGGAGGAGGAAGCACACGACCACGGAAAGGGAAGAAGTCGAGTTAGTAACATGCAATAATGGGATGAGGTTGCATACAGAGAGAGAGAGAGACAAGAGGAGAGAGGAGCTCAGTTCATCATGGGAAATCCCCTCTAGGCCTATGCTCCAGCATAATTAAGGTATGGTTCAGGACTCACCTGAGCCAGCCCTAACTATAACGCTTTATCAAAAAGGAAAGACTTAAGCCAACTCTTAAATGTAGAGACAGTGTCTGCCTCCTGAACCCAAACTGGAACCTGGTTCCACAGGAGAGGAGCTTGATAGCTTAATGCTCTGGCTCCCATTCTACTTTTGGAGACTCTAGGAACCATAAGTAACCCTGCATTCTGGGAGCGCAGTGCTCTGGTGGGGTAGTAAGGTACTATGAGCTCTTTAAGATAAGATGGTGCCTGACCATTAAGAGCTTTGTATGTGAGAAGAAGGATTTTAAAATCTATTCTGGATTTTACAGGAAGCCAATGCAGAGAAGCTAAGACAGGAGAGATATGATCTCTTTTACTGGTTCCTGCCAGAACACGTGCTGCAGCATTCTGGATCAGCTGAAGAGTCTTAATGGACTTTTTCGAAGAGCCTGATAATAAGGAATTGCAGTAATCCCAGTCTAGAAGTAACAAATGCATGGACTAGTTTTCTGCATCATTTTTAGACAGGATATTCCTGATTTTTACAATATTACGTATGTGAAAAAAGGCGGTCCTTGAAATTTGCTTAATGTGAGAGTTAAACGACATGTCCTGGTCAAAGATAACTCCAAGATTTCTCACAGTGGTGCTGGAGGCCAGGGGCGATGCCATCCAGGGAAACTATTTCTTTAGATAATGCGTCATGGAGGTGCTTAGGCCTAGAACAATAACTTCAGTTTTATCTGAGTTTAACATTAGAAAATTACAGGTCATCCAGGTTTTAACATCCTGAAGACACATTTGAAGCTTAGCTAACTGATGAGTTTCATCTGGCTTGATCGATAGATATAACTGAGTATCATCTGCATAACAATGAAAGTGTATGGAGTGTTTATATTATTATAAACACAATATTGCCTAAAGGAAGCATATATAAAGTGAAGAGGATTGGTCCGAGCACAGATCCTTGTGGAACTCCATGACTAACTTTGGCATGCATGGAGGACTCATCGTTAACATGTACAAACTGAAATCGATCTGATAAATAGGACTTAAACCAGCTTAGAGCGATTCCTAATGCCAATGAAATGTTCCAGTCTCTGTAAAAGGATCTGATGGTCAATGGTATCAAATGCAGCACTAAGATCTAGTAAAACCAATACAGAGACAAGTCCTTTGTCTGATGCAGTTAGGAGGTCATTAGTAATTTTCACCAGTGCTGTCTCTGTGCTATGATGAGCTCTATATCCTGACTGAAAATCCTCAAATAAACTATTGCTATGTAGAAAGTCACACAGCTGTTTGGTGACTGCTTTCTCCAGGACCTTAGAGAGAGATGGAAGGTTAGATATAGGTCTATAGTTGGCTAAAACATCTGGATCCAGGTTGGGCTTTTTCAGAAGAGGTTTAATTACAGCTACTTTAAAGTACTGTGGCACGTAGCCTGCTGATAAAGACAAATTGATCACATCCAGTAGAGAAGTGCTGACTAAGGGTAAAACTTCTTTAAGCAGCCTAGTAGGATGGGGTCTAAGAGGCAGGTAGATGGTTTAGATGAAGGAATTATTGAAGTTAGTTGATAAAGATTGAGGGAAGCAAAGCAGTCTAAACATATAACTGGTTTTACAGCTGTTTCTAAAGTTCTTGAGTATAGAGTTAAGTTGGTGCCAGTTGAGGGCAGGTCTTGGTGGATTTTGTTTCTAATAGCTAGAATTTTATCATTAAAGAAGCTCATGAAGTCGTAACTATCTCACCAGAGCTAGCTCAATAGAGCTATGACTTTCTGTCAGCCTGGCTACAGTGCTGAAAAGAAACCTGGGGTTGTTCCTATTTTCCTCTATTAATGAGAGTAGTACGCTGCTTTGGCATTAGACTAGACAAGACTATCTTGCCAAATTAAATGAGAATTTTCCAGTTTGGTGGAACGAAACCATACCATGGAGCTAACAGTCTTTGTTTTAGTATTTTCTTTTTTAGACGGGCTACAGAGTCGATCGAAGAGATGATCGACTTGGGAGGGACTGAAATTCACGTAAGAGTCCTCTGTTACTTTGATACCTGATAGTGAATTTAGAGCCGATGGGATCGCATCCTTAAATTTAGCTATAGCGCTATCAGACAGACATCTTATATAGAAATTTTTGCCCAATGGAGGATAGTTCAGCTATACAAGCTCAAAAGTTATCAAACAGTGGTCAGATAAAGAGGGATTCCGTGGGAACACTATTAAATGTTCAATTTCAATACCATATACCAGAACAAGGTCAAAGGTGTGGTTAAAACAGTGAGTCGGTTCATGAACACTCTGAGAGAAGCCAATTGAATCTAATAGAGAGATAAACGCAGTACTAAAGCTGTCATTCTCAACATCCACATGAATATTAAAATCCCCTACAATAATAACTTTGTCTGTTGACAAAGTTGACAAAAAATATTATGAATTCTCTTTAAATAAGCTAATGACGTTAGTCTCCTATAATGTCTTTTTTTCTTTACATGTCAGAGAACACAGATCTGTGTCAGAGATTCTGAATGTGCAGAAAGTTTTGAACATGAGCAGATAAGTTAAAGTATTTCCCATACGTTCATTCATTTGTGGCGACCCGCCACGATATTAACGCTGACCGCAACATATTTATTTTTTATTTTTATTTTATTTACCAGGCCTATTTAAAATCGTATTTGACTGCAGAGCTGCAGGCAGCGCGAATTCGCGGAGCTCATCCTCTCGCTCGTCCCTCTCTCTCTCTCTCTCTCCCTCGTGAACACAGGTGCACAACGCAGCCAATTATTTATTTTATTTATTTATTTATTTAGAAAACAGGGACAACGCACAATAAACATTAACCTCAAAAGGAGAGATGCATTGTACCAGGTTTTAGCTCAAGAGCTAATTTCCACCTGTAGTCCCTGGGCAGGCTGATGTTATAATAAAATACATAATACATCATACATACATGAATAATAAAATTTACATTGACCAAATAAATACCAATAAAAAATTCAAGTCTTCACATACACAACATCAGTCACATGTGGGTGCAGATTTGATTTGACAGAAGCCATTTCTTTGCAAGACGTGAAAACGTATAAAAGTTTGTGCTTCTTATCAGCTCTATAGGCAACATATTCCACTGACGAGCAACCACACAAGAAAAAAGCAGAATTTCCAAATGCTGTCCTGCGTGTTTAGGGATCCTGCTTTCGCCTCTCACTGTAGATCTGGTAACTCGAGCTGTTGTTTCAGAGCCCAGAGATATAAACTCTTTTAGTGGAGGAGCAGTGTTATCATAGAGGATCTTATACATCAAACACAGGTTTGTGTGGACTATCAGGTTTTCAAAACTGAGAAATTTGTATTTTACAAGAATATGACAGTGATGGAATCGTCTAGCTTTCTTATCATGAATCTTTAAAGAACGCTTATATAATGACTCAAGTGGCCTGAGGGCAGATTTACCCTGTGACCAACTAGTCATACAATAAAGAAAGTGTGGAACAATCATTGCATTTAAATAGGCTCCTGAGGCCTCGATTGTAAGGGAGTTTCGAATGTATCTGTACTGTGCCATATTAAATTTGATTGTATTTGTTAACTTTTTTATATGCTTTTTAAAGGCTAAATTTGGTTCCAATATGACACCTAAATATTTTACCTGCTCTGAACTTGAAATGATTTGTCCATCAATTAAGATATTAGGGCAATTTTGTATTTTATTACGATTTGTAAAAACATCAAAACAGTCTTATCTAGATTTAAGGTAAGGCATGAATTTTTCAGCCACAAAGAAACTTTCTTCATCTCTTTGGTCAGTTTTTGAGCGACTTCTTCTGCAGTTTTACCATGTGCATATAGCACCGTATCATCAGCATACATAATCATTTTAGCCTTACACACAGTTGGCAGGTCATTAATGTATAATGTAAACAGCAGGGGGCCCAGAATTGAACCTTGTGGCACTCCCATGCTGCAAGGTCTTAAGGATGATTTTATATTGTTGACCGCAACACATTGTTGTCTGTCATTAAGGTAAGATTTAATCCATGCCATTGTATTTGTGTGAAGAGAAAAATTAGATAGTTTGCTGATGAGAAGCTGGTGATTTACTGTATCGAATGCCTTTCTTAAGTCCAAAAAGACTGCCCCTACCACACCTCCACCATCAAGACTGGATTTGATATCTTCTAATAAGTAGCAGCAAGCACACTCTGTGGAGTATTTCTTCCTAAACCCAAACTGGCAGGGATGTAATACATTAATATGGTTGAGATGCTCTACTAGCTGCTCTGCCACCACCTTCTCATAAATCTTGGAGATGGCTGGTAAGATACTAATAGGTCGATAGTTTGACACACAGAGCTTATCTCCTGACTTGAGAATCGGCTTGACTACTGCTTTTTTCAATGCCAAAGGAAAAATATTTTCATTTATAGATTGATTCACAGCTATTGTTAATACAGGAGTTAGAGTAATTTTGTGTTCTTTTAGAAAGGATGTATCAAGTCCAAATATATCCTTTGCTTTACTATTTCTTAAGTTTGTTATTATTTTGAAAATTGTGGCTTCATCTATATTCTGCAACCTACAATAAGATGCATGGCCATCCTCATGATCATCTTGGCAGCAGTTCACTTCAGGAAAAGTCTCCACCAGGTCTATTATGGAATCCAGAAAATAATCATTATAATATTTAGCCAGAACAGAGCCTTCGTTTTGAACTATACCATTAATTTTGAGCTGTGGATGCTCCTGATATTTTTTTTCCCTTCCCAATAATTTATCCATGCTCCTCCACAGATTTTTACAGTTTACAGTTTTAAGTGAAACCTTTAGAGCTTTATCTCTCTGTTTCATTGTGTCCCAGAGGGATTCATTGAACCATGGGAGCCTCTTTTTATTTGATTTTTGTCAGGTTTAGACACCTAAAATATCAAACAAGGAAGAAAGACACAAGAGGGTTACTGGCTTTTTACTCGCGAGGAGAACGGACAGAGATGCACTCAGTTACATCCTCCAACCGTTCTGAGGCATCTCCGCCGCTTCCTCTCTTTTATTATGAACAAGGAGGTCCCTAGTTACATACACATTGCTACTATATGGGGGAAAGGGAATAAACAAGGACATGAACTTGAAATTGAGACAGATTAAAATATGTTGTTATGGCTATGGTGCTGTGAAGAATGTTCCAGAAACTATGTAAAACAGCTGCATATCAGTAGCTATTTTGGTTCTTGCTTCTTTGGGTGTCTGGCTCTGTGACCCATCCACTGCAGGTTTCCTGTGAACAAACTCAAGGATTCATATTAAAATACAATACATATATTTCCATATATGTATTTCCATGTACTGAGTAAATATGAGATAACTTATATACATAATGATTCCAACATTTCCCTCCTGTTTATCACATATTTGCTCAAATTCTCATTTCACTTAAGTCAGTCACTTCTGTTAAGATTTTCGACTGCAAGATCATTTTTATAAGCTCCAATATGCTTACACTCAGAGTTCAACGTTACAGGTTAGAGGAGAGTCGTTCATAATCTCATGGATAAGAAAACAAATCTGGTACTTGATGTAATGAATCATTTTCTTCATTATCAGTATCATTGTCTTTGAACTCTTTGAATTGATCCATTTCACCCAACAAAGGATATAACTGAGCCACTCTGTGCTCCATGGGTGATATGGCTGTGGTAATGATACGGTGTACCAGCGTTCTAAGACAAGGAATAAAACAACAACCACACAAGGTCAGAATAGTAGCAAAAACAGTTATGGACACCAAAGCGGAGGTTATCAGAGCTTCCCATTGACCAAACACACTTGACCATGAGCCCCACAGTGAATTATCTATTCCGGAGTGCTCTTTCATTTTCCCATTAAGGGATCGAAGTCCTGCAATGGCATTAGTGAGACTGCCATCTGCAGCCGTATTGTTAGGAATGAACGTGCAGCATTGCTCTCCGAACATTGCACAAACACCTCCATGCTCTGCTAATACCATCTCTATGGCTATTCGGTTCTGGAACGCCATGAGAGAGGTGGCAGCAAGTTGGTCATGAATGGCCTCAAAACCGCTCTGGGTCCAATTTCCTAGTTTCTGAACGTTGTAGTGGATGTAATTTATTCTGTCTACATTTTTATTAGTTGTACACCACCAACAGAGTGCTGATTCAAACCCAGATAATATTTGATTTGTTAATTTATATTCATCAGGAACCCCTCTAGGAACTCCAATAGCATCAATATAAGTAGGATCTGTTATAGATAGCCAAGGGGTATTATCCTGGATGCTTCTTCTCTTATGCAGCCACTGATGTGGCATTACACTCTTCAAGTCAATGATTAAATTTGCAACTGTCATGGGATATACTGAGACTGGTAAGATCAGTGTCACTAGTGAACAGAGTCCTGTCACATTATATGGTAATTTGTCAAACAATCTATCATCTCCACACCACCACCAGATATCTCCTCGAGAAATTGGTCTGAATGTGGTTTTCACAGATATTATAACAGTACACCATTCTTTGGATAGTTTACCCAATTTTGCACCTGTCCCTGTCATATTTATGCATGTGAAGTTTCCATGTGCTACTCTTTTAGAGAATAAAGGCTTCTCTTCGTCTGCTGCAACAACAGGGAACACCGAATCCCATTTCTGACAGCTTTTCTTAGGATTGGTATTATTCATCAGGTCAATAGCACAACTGTCTTCTACAGATGCTGGCACTACTTGTAGGAGTGGTCCAGGTCCCATACACACTACACAATCTCCTTTTGTCACATTACCTACTTGCTTCACCATTAGTAACCAGTTATTACTATATCCAGTAATTCCTGTGGTCATTTGAAACCATTCATCAGCTGTTTTTGGTGTGCCAATAATGCGTATTCCGCCTTTCAATGACACAGGAGATAAGGAGGATTCTGTAATGTTTATTCACTTCACATATGTAAACGACAAATTTTGGATCATATCATGAACTAAAAGCCCATAACAGGAATCCCCAACAACTGGTTGGTGATCTTCCCATAGAACTATAGGAAGGCGGCGTCAGAGTATTAGATGTCAAATCTATTGTCAACAAAAGTCCGGTGTTTGTGTGTGTCAGTTTAAGCAGTCGTCTATGATGTTGTGCATATTCAGTAGTTGCCCAACAAGGTGTCCAGTTATCATTTTCATTTGCCACTAGAGTTGACCATGATGTATCCTTTAGATCATTTGTCATATATCATGTATGAGTAGTATAATCACTACCTTTAGCATTTCTACTGGTAAGGCTAGAAAATGGAAGCACTACAGAAACACTGGTATTATTCTATAATAATTATTTCCCTGGCAGAAGTGTGTTTCTTACGTGGCCAAAGTAGGTACCTCCAGGGAGATCACCACTAACATCTCATAAAAGTCATCTCACTGCTCTTACTCCCTAATAAGGTCAGCAGCCCGTGGGTTTCTTCACTGACTTTCGGGCCTATCCAGGTTCTAAACACCTGAATCCGTCCTATTATCAGACTTTGGCTTGCTTCCCTTGTTGGAGCTTGAGACAGCAGAAATGACCTTCTTAGTGCGTCAGATGCTATTTTAATTGCTGTTTTTCTAATTTCTTCATCCAAACAGAATTTCATATGGAGTTAATCCTGTTGTCCATCTGTTGAAACATAACTCCTATTTTTTCAATTAATTGGTTTGTTGTGTGTTCCATTATCACTATAGATCTCTTTCTGGAATGCCATATTGTGGAATAATATCTTTACACAATGCTTCTGCTACAGTTAGCATCTGATGCTGCTAGAAAAGTTCTATCCATTTGGAGAAAGCATCTATTATCACTAGGCAGTACTTTTTCCCTTCACTCTTATTTAATTCTATGAAATCCATGTGTATTGCTTGAAACGGATACTGAGGCTCAGGGAACCTTAGATTCCCCTGTGAGTTATGTTTAGCGCAAATCAGACATGCTCTACAAAAATTCTTTGAAAAGGCATTAAATCCATATGTAGTATAATGTTGTTGCACCTGAGTCACCATCCCTCCTGTTGAGACATGAGTAACTCCATGGCTCAATATGGCTGCCCATTTAAATAGATTCTTAGGTAATATTGGTTTGTTGTCTGGTCATACATACAGATCATCTTTCAACTGTGCATCACCATAACCAAACATCTTTTTTCAAACTGGGGACTTTGTTGTTGCATTTCTTTAAGGGTTGATTGATCTATGTCATGTGTGTTCTGTCATTAGAAGAACATCTTGTTTCCCTGTAACTGCTTCTTTAGCTATTTTATCCGCAAAAGCATTTCCAAGAGACACCTCATCTGTCCCTGATGTGTGTGCTGCACATTTACATATGGCTATAGCCTCTGGGAGCTGTACAGCATTGAGCAGTTCACTTAGGAGTTTGGCATGTGTTACTGGTTTTCCTGTAGATGTTATCATACCACGATTCTTCCAATACTGGGCAAAGATATGCACTGTGGCATATGCATATTGGCTGTCTGTATATATAGTTACCTTTTTTCCTTTCATTAGTTTACATGCTTCAGTTAGTGCTACTAACTCAGCTGCCTGTGCTGAGTAATTGGAGGGTAGCTGTTTCGCTTTTAATACTGTGGTGTTTGTGACCACAGCTTATCCTGTTAATAATTTGCCTTGCTCATTTTTCCTAGATGAACCATCTACAAAAACACTTTCCCCTCCTTGAAGGGGTTGATCTTTGAGGTCAGACCTACTTTTAGCTGTTTCCTCAGCTAGTTTCTGATAATCATGCTTCTCTCCGTCATCTGCTGTCGGTAGAAGTGTTGCTGGGTTTAACGTAGTACATCTTTCTATAAAGAATACAATTGCAGCTTACTTCTACAGCCATTGAGACTGCTATTACAGCACGCACACAATGTGGCATAGCACATGCCACACTGTCTAGTTTGGAGGAGAAGTATGCAATAGGTCTCTTTTTATCTCCATATTGTTGAGTTAGTACTGATGTCATAAAATATTCTTTACAATCTACCTTCTGGATAAAGGGTTTACTATAATCAGGTAGTGCAAGAGCTGCACTAGAAACCAAAACTTGTTTTATTTTACAGAAAGCTTCTTCAGCTTCCTCTGTCCATTTTAATAGTGAATTAATTTTAAGATCTTCTTCATTCATTATCTTGCTTAAAGGTGATGTTATTTCTGCATAATTTGGCACCCAAGTCCTGCAGTAATTAGTTAAGCCTAGAAAAGACATCATTTGTTTCTTTGTCTGTGGTTTGGGTGCTTGAAGGACAGCTACTTTTCTGTCTTCAAGGAGAGTTTTTCCCCCCTGCACTGAGATTATGGCTCAGATATTTCACTACCCTTTTTACACAGCTGAAGTTTATTTTTGTTCACTTTATGACCTTCCTTTGCCAAATGCTGTAGTAGTGCTATTGTATCTGTCTTACAAGTTTCTTCATCTAGAGATGCTAAGAAAACATCATTTACATAAAGTAAAATTTGACTATTACCAAGAGGTTGAAATTTAGCCATGCTAGCACTCATAACTTGGAAATAGATGGTTGGACTTTCGCAGAAAATTGGAGTATTACAAGGGGAGTCTATTTCATTATTACTCCTGCTTTAAGCAAATCTTCTATTACTGGTTTTATTCCTTCTTGTGCTTCTTGTTTTAATGGATATTGTCTTATGCGGGGCCTATAATCTGATTTTGGTCTAATTTTTACAGGTACTGCTCCTTTTAGTAGGCCTACATCACTAGGTCCCTTAGACAACACTTCTTCATCCCAGAAGAAGTCTTGTAACAAATCCTCATCTTCCTGTATTAACATCATTAATTCTCATGTGTTTGAACTGTGGAATCTTTCCACTGCATGTTTTGCTTTTATACAGAGAAATGTGTGGTGGTACTCTCATTCTGTACAACTGCATGATACTATCAATATATATTTAAAGTCACTCCTGCAACAGATGTGCTATCTGCATCAGAATAAATTCAATTGATGGTGATTTTAATAGGGGTAACTTGTGTCAGGCTTTTCTCATAGTCTCTATCTGGGCCTGTTGTGATTTTTGTAACTCATTGTGACATGCAAATCATCCACTGACATTTCCCTTTGTATTTCAGATTATTACTATTTTAGATATTGCATTTCTTCCTTCACTTAATAGGACTGTGGCAGTACTGTGTGGTGGCCTGTTTGTTATGTCTAGGGAATAGTAGTATTTTGGCTCTCCTATCCCTTGAAGGACACATATGTCCCCTTGCAGCAGTTCAGCTTTTTTCTTTACCACAATCTATCCCTCATCTGATGGTATTAGTGCTAATCCTAGCAATAAAAGACCATCTCTCCCTAACAAATTTACTGGGCATTGTGGAAACATTAAGATGGACATCTGGCATGACAGACCCTCAGGATCTCGTATCCACACGGGTTCAGATTCAGGTATTTCAGTCAGCTTTCCGCTGGCTGATCGCACAACAATTTGCTGACCACTATGTTTAAAATTTGGTATTGGTTCATTGCAGGTGGTCCTGCATGCTCCAGAATCACACAAAAAGATAATGGGTTTTCCATTTACTAACAGTGTTACTTCAGGTTTTACACTGTCTATTGCTAATAGATCTTGGAAATTTATCATGACATCCTTGGCATCCTCATTGTTTACTTCAGTAGATTCAGTTGATTCAGGAGACATGTTTGATTTATTTTCTGACTCTAGTCATGCAGATACATCCTTTTCTCTCGGGCAGTCTCGCACAAAATGTCCTTCCTTTCCACAACGCCAACATCCTGGCATGTCACGCCTATAGTTTCCTCTTCTCCTACCCCTCTGTCCTTTGCGACCTCGTCCTTGGCCACTAAATCCCCCTTTTCCACCTTGTGCCTGGTAGAAAATTTTTGTGTCCTTCTCTAGGACAAAGCTTTCTACAGTTATACATGTAGATTTTTTATCATTATTTTCTTTTTCTTTAGCTCGTCTACTTCCCTCTTCTCGTTTATTTGCTATTTGTTTCCAAAAATCAATGCTATGCCAACCAATTTTAATTCTTTTCTTTAAGTCATCCTTTGTGTCTTTTATTATTGCATCTTGTAGTTCAGCTAATTTTTGGGAGTTGAGGCATCCCTCAAACCCGTAGTCATTTATCCATTTATCAAGATGCTCGATGTGTTTTGGATCTAATTTTTCAACATACTTCCAGTCTTTGCACGTTAAATCTTCCTTAGTTAAACATTTACTTTCCCCTTGTCCCTTTTTGTAAAATTTAGTCCAACGTTTCAACACCTAGGGTGTTCTACCGTTGGTTTTTCACCCAGTGGGACAGTAATAAAACACCTGTCGTGGTAATTCTCACTTCAACTCTCACGAGTGGAGAATTCTTGCCTCTGCATCCACGTCAGTCTTACTGTTTACAACCCCACTGTTTTATATGGAAGAAGATTCCAAGTGGAACTCTTTTCCCAATCACTCACTCATTCACTCCTTTCCACGGATTTTATCGGCCCTCTACTCCCCATCCAGATGTTTACACGTATTTTGTCGGGTACCTGTAGGACTCCGTCGTCTCTATACGGAATTTATTGGGATTTTGTTGGACTCCGCCGTCCACTTTTAGGCCTATTTTTATACACGGAATTTAAAGGACTCCGCCGTCCAGTCCAAATGTCACGGAATTTATATCCCCGTAGGACTCCGCCGTCCCTTCACCTGTCAGTGCCTAGGATTCACAGGGTTTTTACTACGCGCTTCAACCCTCAGTCACACTTGCACGTTTAACACAAAAGCCTACTCACCACTGTTGTCTCTCTCTCCTTCGGATTACCGTCAACCTTCAGATCCCAGTCAGCGAGCTGAAACTCGGTCCTGGAAAAGGATCTATTGCCGTGGCCACGGTCTTTCCGGTTTCTAACTTCGCCCACTGGAAACCTCGGGTATCTTGGTATCCGGCTCGAAGGACCAAATAAATGTCAGGTTTAGACACCTAAAATATCAAACAAGGAAGAAAGAGACAAGAGAGTTAATGGCTTTTTACTCGCGAGGAGAACGGACAGAGATGCACTCAGTTACATCCTCCAACCGTTCTGAGGCATCTCCGCCGCTTCCTCTCTTTTATTATGAACAAGGAGGTCCCTAGTTACATACACATTGCTGCTATATGGGGGGAAAGGGAATAAACAAGGACATGAACTTGAAATTGAGACAGATTAAAATATGTTGTTATGGCTATGGTGCTGTGAAGAATGTTCCAGAAACTATGTAAAACAGCTGCATATCAGTAGCTATTTTGGTTCTTGCTTCTTTGGGTGTCTGGCTCTGTGACCCATCCACTGCAGGTTTCCTGTGAACAAACTCAAGGATTCATATTAAAATACAATACATATATTTCCATATATGTATTTCCATGTACTGAGTAAATATGAGATAACTTATATAGATAATGATTCCAACACATTATTTTTTAAAAACCCAGAAAAGGTCATTTAACTGTTAAAATTAGCTAGAGAATCATTCAAACAACCTGCTGTTCTGGATACTGAAATAAAAACTTTTGTGCACTGATATTTGACTTATTTCACATCATTGCACCTCTGCTTTGCGCAAATGTATAGACATAGAGAGCTTCTTAGTATAACCACATTATACAAGTGAAGAAGCAGGTTTAGTGCCTTGATCAAGGGCACCTCAGCAGAATTTCCTGAGTATGGGAACAGTACGGTTAATGTTTTTCTTTTAAAAGATCGTAGTTAACTCTTTGTGTGTGACAACATCACACAACAATCTGTACAATCAAACCCTTGAATTGTGACTGGTATGTCAGTAACTCAGGGTGTGTGTGTGCTGTATGTATGTGGGTGTTTGGATGTGCTTTGAAAGAGCTCGTGTTGCAACAGTGAACTTGTCACTTCCCTTGTCAGTGTCACTGCACACAGCTTTCTCTCTCTCTCTCTCTCTCTCTCTCTCTCTCTCTTGCTCTCTCTATGCTTTGTTTTCAGATTTATTTCCCTGGACCTTGCCTGTCATTTGGATTTTGGGTCAATTTCCTTATATTCCCTGTCAGCCTGCTTGCACAACTTTGACCATGTGAAATTTTAGGAAATTATTAACTCTAGTAGAATGAAAATAGTCATGAGTCTAGTTTACTTGATAAATTAGCCATTTGTCTAACACTAGTAAATATACATAGGTAGTGATAAATGATTTTGCCATTGTGCCACAGATCTTCTTATATTAAGGAATCTTGGCTACACACCCCTGGTTCTTCATCTTAAGATGGTTGGATTCAAGAGTGCAATCTGATTCATACTGCTTTTGTTGATAAATGTGCCGTACATCCTTTTGCTTGTGAACATTTGAAGTGTGTTTTATTCTTGTGTCTTAAATATTGCAACAAATATGATATATAGGTAGTATAACACAGAGATATGCC